>OW285238.1:166837202-166992202 GCA_935421215.2 Melolontha melolontha | reverse complement strand
TATTCTAATGCTGAAATGAGCGATATGGTGTTCATGTACGGTCGTGCCAATGGGAATTCTTTACAAGCACGTCGCCTCTATGCTGAAACGTTTCCTGATCGCCAACTGCCTTCGCATGTGATGTTTCAGACGGTGTTTCAACGACTAAGAGAAACTGGTTCGTTTGAGAAGCGGTCTTATGATACTGGACGGCAGAGAATAGTATGTACTCCGCAGATAGAAGATCAAATTTTGAATATTATCGATGAAAATCCCGAAACTAGTGTTAGAAGAATTTCGACTCAAGTGGGTGTAAGCAGCAATCTTGTTTGGAGAACTCTTCATGAGCAACTCCTATACCCCTACTATATTCAACGGGTACAAGCCCTTACTGCTCCGGATTATCAAGCGGATTATCAAGCGAGAAGGACTTTCTGTGAAAATACTTTACCTGAGCTTTTGGAAGATTTACCTATAAATCTGAGACTGAACCTCTGGTTTATGCAAGATGGAGCCCCACCGCACTTTACGCGTGCTGTTAGGGAACTTCTTAACAATGAATTTCCTGGGAGATGGATAGGGCGAGGAGGTACCATTGCTTGGCCTCCAAGATCTCCCGATCTAACCCCGTTGGACTTTAGTATCTGGGGTTATTTGAAAAGTTTAGTGTACGCAACACCGGTAAACGATCTTCCAGAGTTGCGCCAACGAATAGAACGCTGTTGCCAAATAATTCGAGATAAACCCTTGTTTTTTGAAAGAGTGAGTGTTTCCTTTGAAAGAAGATGTAGATCCTGTGTCGAAATGGAAGGACGTCATTTCGAACATCTTCTTTAGTTATAATATAAATTTTATGTTAAAATACCGCTAAAGAAAATTTATTCTGCAATTGGGATAAAATCGCTGTTATCTAATAAACGGTAAATTTGCGGACATATGTTTATTAAGACTATTAACTTTATTTTTGATCGTACTACATGCCCTTAAAATCTTT
This sequence comes from Melolontha melolontha, assembly GCA_935421215.2. Taxonomy (NCBI): domain Eukaryota; kingdom Metazoa; phylum Arthropoda; class Insecta; order Coleoptera; family Scarabaeidae; genus Melolontha; species Melolontha melolontha. The sequence goes on along the minus strand of OW285238.1, from coordinate 166,991,229 downwards.
AAACGATGTTTCAAAACACCCTGTATATATATATATATATATATTATTACAAACAAAAGATAATAATTATCAGGGTTCATCTTAGTTCCTATAAAAATTTTAATTGCTCTAACTTATATCTAGTGTCTATAAAGCCTTAGTTATTTTCGTCCAAAACTTCCTTTTTAAATGCCTTAGCTTGGGTAACTAATTCATATATTTTCCACATATATTTCATTTCTCCTTCAATTGCTTTTCAATTTGTTCTTCTGTTAATATTTTTACAAATTAATGTCCCACGTTGATTCTTTATTGTTTCAGATTAGCTTATTATATTTGCTTTATTTATTTAAAATCCTAAATAATTCTTTATAGCTCTTTGTCATAAGAGAATTCTCGCAATTCTTGTCTAATCCATTTTTTAATAATTCAACATATAATATTTTGTCTTTATATTATTACAATTTATATATTACTTGTAATATGCCATCTCTTTTTAAAAAGAAATATCTGATACTAATTTTAATTTTAAATCATTTCTCATCCAATAAAATTTTAAATACCGATGAATAAAATTCGCAATTTATAATTCACTTTTTTGTAGCTATTAATAATCTGCTTCAATTTTTTTTTATTTACAAAAATTAATCGTTTTTTTTATAAATTAGTTCAAATATGTCTTTATAATTACAGTATATATAAATTACATAGTAATTTTTTTTGTCGCTATTAATAATCTGCTTCGACTTTTTTTATTTACAAAAATTAATCGCCTTTTTTTATAAATTAGTTTAGATATGTCTTTATAAATATAGTATACACAAATTACATAGAATTCATTAATTACATATTGATATACTATTTACATTTTCAGATATAATTTTTCATAAATTCTATTGACATTGATTTTTAAATTTTTAAATCTATTTTCATATTCTATTTAATGTATAACCATCATTATTATTTTAGATATGTATTCCCAGTTGTAAGTATTACATGTTCTATTTTAATTTTGATTTGATTATACATTTAACAAACCCTGTCGTTCATGTGCAATTTTTTGAAAATGTTATACAAAGTGTCATTTACTTTTTAAATTTAAACTTATACATTCAGCTTATACATTGCTCTACTATCAGTAATTTATCATCTTCATATTAACATAATTTAACATTTGTTTTATCCATTACAAATTCTATACTTGAAAAGTATTGTTTATCTAAAACAGTTTATATGTTTATATGATCAAATATCAATCTTTAAATTCTTTTTCCGATATATTCATATGGAAAGAAGTTTAATAATGTAAGGAATAGTTTCTAATAGTATTCAATATTAATTCCGTTAATAATATCCTTCTAATTGCATGATCTTTGAAATGTCTACTCGACATAACGGAAAGATCTACATGTATATTAACGTAATATTTAACCAAATAGAAGATGGAATCCTTTCATTCAGTAAAAACTACGGAAAAAAGGATCCAGGCATATATGCATGGTCACGACAGCGTAAAAAATTTGTGTGCATGAAATGAACTAAACAATGGCCAGGGATTTTGAGGAAGATGTTAGACAATAATATATTTCGTGTCTCTTTTGATGTGTGAATCTTATGGTGAATTGATCTCGCACCGCGTGGACCCCGTATCTATTAGCATAATTTCCACATTAAATAACATGTTGTCAGTTAGGCCTTTTCATTATAGTTTAGGTACAGATACATGTGTCGGGTAATATATCTTGAAATTACTATACACATTTCGAGTTCTCCGATCCAAACCACCAGAAATAATTTTCTGGTGAGTACACGTACAGTGATTTATATATTGTCCTTCTATTATTGAAATAATTTATTGCGAGATTCAAGCATAGGTACTACATTAGACTTGCGTTAGGGAAAATATTTTTAATAATAAGTAGTAGGACTTATTTCGATATATGAACACTAGAGGAACTCATAAGAAAATATTTTCTACTACTTATGATTGTTATGATAAAAATTGTAGTTTATAATCACCTCTTGTCTCCCTGGATATAGTATCCAAAGTTGCAGGATAAGGTGTTTGCTGCACTTTCTATTAAAACTATATTTAGGTTTGTTGAAATTACATTGCTTGATTGGGAGAAATTTTAGGTTGTACTTACATAATACTTGATTGGTCAAAACATAAAATTTATGGATCATTGGCCGCACAGCTCTGGTTATTACAACTTATTACGATATTTTAGCTACTTATGGGTTGGCTCTGCCATCCATCGCGTTGTTATAACTTATTGCTACGTCATTCGCTCTTGGGGAAAAAGAAGATGCGTGTTTCGTCCTAAGGACACAACCGTTTCAGTCTTCTATGGAAATAGTAGTTTTACCCGTTAACGTTTTTGCCGCTTGTCTATGTGCCAATGAATTTGTGGTTTAATTGAGGTTGGTTTGTTTTATCGCAACTTATATTTGCTGATGGAACGTGTGTGATTAGGCCGTAAATGAATTTGTAATTTTACTTAGCTGCACTTAGTTAATTGTGTCCGATGTAGTTTTTCCTGATGGGCAAGGAGTCCCTACTGCAAAATGGCGCGACAGCTCCTGACCACGTGTTCGGTAAAGTTTTCTCACGATCTTAACTCTTCTGAGGGTTTTCTCGGTACGGCAATTAAAACCACCAAAAAAGACGGAAATTAGACGGTAAAAGATATGAAATACGAGAATCGAGACAGGGAGGTTCTAGCAAATACGATTTTCGATCCCTTACGAAGCAGTTGATGCTTTCGAAACGCAAATTTTGAAGATACCTCAATCAGATTGGGAAAACTGCTCTGAAAAGTGGTAAAAACATGTTGATGTGAGTTTTACTTGGTATGTGTGAAGTATGTGGTTATCATATGGGCAGTCACTTACGCATATTTCTTTGTACACTCTTAATATTGTTGGCATATCTCAGGGCAATATTTTCGGGTTCTACTTAACTGGGCCTCACATTGAACGTAGATTTCAAAGAAATAATACAACAATATTGTAAGCTGTTAAAAAAATATGTTTTATTGTACATTTATATTTTCATAAGTCATGTATTTTAAATCTGATGATATCTCATTCTTTAAACCAAAAACCTAATTGCTATCACACAGTTTTGTGTAAATTGTTTAAAAGCAACGTATAGTTTTAAAGCCTTTCTTTAAATTTTATTAAATCCCTCAAAAATGACCTAACATTTATAAGTAGAATAGTTTAGATATTCAGAAATGACATTTTATGGACAAAGTTGGTGTTGGGATAATTATTTTGCGGAGTGTATTTATGTCGGATAAAGTAAAATCTACAAAGATCATATTATTTAATGACGATATTGGCGGACGCTAACCACTAGGTTTGTTTTGGTTCGCATTTCAGAACAGTAATGGAACTGCGCAGAACTGATGCGCACAACATTGTTAATTCTAGAACTGTTCTGAATTTGTGTGAATTCAAAAAAACCAAAACACATTTAAGTTTTACTAGTGTGCCATCTAGTAGCAATTTAAATAAATTGTTTTTTATTTGTTATGTTATTATTCATACTTCTTTATACGACAAGTTTTAAATAAAACAGGGACCAGATAAGAGACACAAAAATAAATGTCTTTGTTGAAATAAAAGTTACAAATATAAATAATAGATTGTAAGTCGTATAAATAACTAATTATATGTTCTACCTCCACAACCCCAAGGCGAGATTCAGGGTGGAGCTAACCTTGAATAATAAATGAAATAAACTAAAATTACTGCCTATTGCTAAACTTGAAATTAAAATTTAAATTAAATATTTGGAAAAAAACTACTTATTTTACTTAACATAACCTAACTTAATTTCTTATTCATTAATCGATAATCATTATATTCATTATTGTTTCTTAATACTTGAATATAAAGGGTGTTCAGAAACATTCGAAGTCGAGTGGGCTCTGAACAAGAAATCGTATATCTTTACTTAAGTATCTGATTTGTGTAATAATTATTAAATGTCAACTGTTGTCTGTCAAAAATCAATCTATCTCAGACATGACTTCATATTTTCAAGGACTACTTTGACTTCGAATGTATCTGAACACGTTATTTATATCGTATATGGAAATAGCAGTATGTGCTAGTATAATACGACTCGATAATATCGATACATCGATGTTTCTTTTTCGATATTTTTTAAACATCTTGTTTTCCAACAATTTCCCAACTCTACCACATACAAAGCAAAGGTTGATACAAATCAAGTAAAGAATATGAAAAAATTGTTTTAGTTAATTGCCACGGACCTCAAATTATTATAAAATAAAATAAAAAATCAAATTATTTCTTATTAAGATTATATTTGTCAGACTTAGAGCAACTTATAGGCCAACTTCTTACCAACATTCAAAAATGCCAGAAAAGTAAAACAGTGCGCACGCCTCGAACTGTTAATTCTGAACTGGTACTCGCTAAGGAGCCAGAACTGCTAGAACGGTTCTAGAATCGTTCCGAATTAGTTCTTGCAACAACCAAAACATATAATTAAAAATTCGGAACTAGTTCACATGTAACCAAAACACCAAATAGCTAGTACGATTGCGCAGTAGTTCTGGAACTGTTCTGAATTGCGAACCAAAACAAACCTACTGTATTCTTATATGAAATGTCTTTTAAGACAACAGACCTTAACTTATTTCTCAAAATTATATAATATGAAAATAGGCAAATTATAAATTATAAATACATGTAACGTATATGTATTTTAAATACTTAAAACATTACAATTATAAAATTTTAAATAATAAATTGCTGCAAATAATATTTAATATTTAGTTATTCTTTACGCTTTCCTTATTGTGCCGTAAATTCTCGGAATGGGAGTGGCTTAACAACGGAACGGCAGACAACGTGACTACGGCCGCCAATAATCAACCGCGCACGCATGTACATACTTATATCAGGTCAAAGCCCTGGTATTAGAATGCATTAGAAAAAATTCCAGGGATTGTTTTCGCCAATTGATTTTGTAAAAAGTAGGTCAGAAGACTCTAAGTACGTCAGAAGACTCTAAGTAAGTCAGAAGACTCTAAATATGTCAGAAGACTCTAAATATGTCAGAAGACTCTAAGTAGGTCAGAAGACTCTAAGTATGTCAGAAGACTCTAAGTAAGTCAGAAGACTCTAAGTAGGTCAGAAGACTCTATAGGCTTTTTTTCTGGATTTTTTTTGCGATTTTAATATTGACGAAAAATTTCTCTCTTAAAATGTATTTTAAAGTAATTAGTTTTCATTCTATTTTGAAATTATTTTCTCACATAGAATATTGTGTCTCTCTTTTTAATCACATTTTCAAAAGCTTTATGTATCAAAAATATACTTGAATGTGTACATCTGCGCGGCTTCTTAATATGTAAACAATTCCTGGAAGTTTAATATGAGCGGTGTCACAAGAATTTAGATTTTTTTAAAGTTTGCTTAATTGTTTGAAGAAATATTTTTATTTGGAATATAATTATTCTAAATCAAATATAAATAATACAACCAAGAAAGTGTGGCATTGAATTTCTTAAAATAGGTTTTGAAATGAATTGGATTTCTAGCATGTGAGACTATAGTTAGACATTTAGGTATTTAAACCGAATAGTAAAAATACAGAGTTATAGTAAATATTATTTAGTAAATACCTATACCCTACGTTAACAGATTTGGCCATGAAATTTTCAAGTATGTCTTAAATCAGTTATAAAATTGTACTGTTGTTAAGTATCTTGCTGTCAGCTTTATTTATGCTTGTAAAAACTTAGCAAAGAATTATCTAAATTAAAATTTAAAGTTTAGTTTTGAATTTTTGTTGATGTTTGAATTGAGATAATAATTTGAACATTTTCAATTGAATTTTATCAACGTATACTGGTTTAAAAAGGTATATAACCCCTTACCACAATTATTAGTCGTATCCTAAATACGTATTTCGACAACTAAGTTGTCATCATCAGTAGGTAAAAGCTACTAATTAAAGTCACACGGGGCACAATAAAGTAAGATAAACGCTTCCGCACAACTACTATACACTGCAACCCTGTAAAGACTGCAAACTTGAGTCTTTACAGGGTTGCAGTGTATAGTAGTTGTGCGGAAGCGTTTATCTTACTTTATTGTGCCCCGTGTGACTTTAATTAGTAGTTTTTACCTACTGATGATGACAACTTAGTTGTCGAAATACGTATTTAGGATACGACTAATAATTGTGGTAAGGGGTTATATACCTTTTTTAAATTATTATTTAACCACAGTCTCCATTGAAAGAATTTTTAACGTATACTGGGTCTATAACTTTCAAACCCGTACTGGTGCGAAGTTTATATAAAATAAAATTAATGTTCAGGAACATATTATTAATTGAATCACCGTTTCCTTGTTTAAATTAGTAGATAATTCTCACCATTTTAAAGTAAATTATTAAACACTTTGCAAATTTACTGTTTGGTTGTAATTTAAGTTTCAAGTTTTACATTCAAAATATTGGCAAACAAGAAAACAGTACGTACAATCTTGTAAATCTCCATGTATTTCATACAGGAAAATAAAAACAATAGGACAATCGATCATCTAAGCCATTTTCTGACTTTACGTCGAATATTATCAAATACATTTTCTAAAATATGTGGTTTAGTATTAATTTCATTAAATTGTTCAATATCTCTTTGCCCCGAGTTTATTTTTCAATTCTGTACAGTTGCTCTAAAAATGGCATTATTACAGTACGGCATAAAAACGAATCTCGGCATGTTAAGGTGCATGATCTTGCGATCCAGTGATTGGCCACATTTCTATTTATTACAAGGCTTTTGAAATATTCAGAAATTCTGCCAAGTATTTCTCTTGTAAAAGGAGGTGATGCATCCATCTTGTTCCTGATGTCTATTCATCAGCGGCTCAAAAATTGCTTCACTGTGCCTTTTGTGCATTAATATTTCCTAAAGAATAAAATTTATTGTTGTCTAATAATAGTGTAACATTCGCTAATAATGTTCGTTTTACTTTATGAAAATATGAGACCAATTGACTGTCTTTGTGAAAAGTCTTTTTTTAGTTAAGTAAAAACTCAATGCAGCTATAAAACCCTTTACCACAATTAATAATCGTATCCTAAATACGATTTCGACAACTAGGTTGTCATCATCAGCAGGTAAAACTACTAATCAAAGTATTGAAGATGAGTAAAACACAGTAAAACTAAAATTACTTCTTAAGAAAACGGCAACACCATTTCTTTATTCTCGACGCCCTCAAACTTTTCTCCTTTTTCTCTAAGAATGAAAAAAGACAACTGTGTGGGATAGGACTAGAGAATACAATCGCGAGAATGTTTGTCAATCCCGAGATTACGGGATTTTTGAAGCGTAATCCCGGGATTAGACTATGTTAGAAACCACACTGGGCTTAAATAAAAAAAAAGTTAAGTAATTTCTTAAAAATTATTTATAAATATTGTTGCACAACACAATACACAATATACTAAAATAAGGAACAAAAAAGACAATACAAGAAACTACTTAGAATTTCGAAAATACAATCGCAGAAATATCAAAGCATCCAATATTTGACTTTCAAGCCTGCTTCGTAGTTTAGATATTTATATGCTAATTCTAAGTGATATCCACAAACTCTTCCATTTTCGAACAGGCTCATTTCGCGTCTAATACTATTTACCAACCCCGATTCATTTTGTACTTCAGAATCTTGGGATTCCATGCTCTCATTAATTACCAGCTGTAACTTTTCCTTTAGTGTCAATTGTGGATGGGAGGTTTGTTGCCTTGGCTCATCATCTGTTTGTGATCCTGACCTTTCTTCCTCTTCTGTGTCATCTCGACTATTTAGTCTTTTAACAATACTCTTTATTTGCGCCCTCACTAAAGCCTATGTAGGAACTGAAAATAAGTCAAGCCATTCCAAATCCGATAATAACTGATTTTCATAATCTTCTCGTGGATTTTGTAAATAATTCAACACACCAGTTAAATCATAATTTCGTTGTTGCCTTGTGCGTTCCACTAAATATGTTTTCATTTTATTGGCGAGTGCTGAGTTTTTGCTAGACAATTGCTTGATAAGAAATTTCAAAGCGGCATCAGCTGTGCATAAATTAGCATCTCGTCGACAGATTGCTTCTACTGTTAATTTAATTAGGGTAAGCACATCAACAATTTTATTTACCAAGTCAAAATCAGTATCTTCTAAACGCAGTATTTTTCACTTGACGTAGGGGGTGCGAACCCTACAAACGCTAAGCTAGGACTCAAGGTGTCCGTTTTGACTCATTAGAATATTAACTTTATGGATATCTTGATTCTACGGATATATTTGTTTCTAAGTAAGTGTGTTATTCAACGTTTGCCTAGAGGAAGTCGAGTTCCTACAGAACAAAACGTTTATCCCCCACACTGTATATAGTTTTATTTTATTCCTAATAAATGAATCTTTGATTACCAATTCAATAAGCTAGCTATCGTAAGGTTGTTTGTGGAAATTTTTATTCCTATAAATATATACTCACAGTGGTGTATTTACTGTTAATTAATTCAAACTAGTAATCCATATATGCTTTAAAATATTTGGTTTGATTTTTATAGACTTCAAATGAATAGTGTGTTGTTCTACTTACACTAATCTTGTTCCTATTCTTTGTGATCTATTATTTAAATAGATTTTAAATACAAACTATAAATTAAGATAATTGTACAAAGAAAATATTATGGAATACTATATTAATAATCAAAATTTAAAATGCTTCAAAGTATAAACGTGGATATATAATAAGTGTTTAATAGATTTTATATCTATTCAAACCGGTGCGAGTTTTAGAATGCGAATAAATCAAATAATATTGATGAATGATGAATTAATGGATCTTCTTGATTCCGTTTCACCCTTATATATCCTCGGAGCTTTTTATATTTCTTGAATAACGACAGTTTTTCTCATCCACTTTTTGTATTTCATTTCAATTTTTCTTCATTTTGTACATTATATACATTTCAACCCTCGTATAAAATATCCTACCATATAGGAGTTCATTTCTTCTTGTTTCTTTTTAATTTTTAAAAAAACAATTCATGCTTTAGTTCTAATTAATTCTAATTTAATTGTTTTCAATTCATGAGGCTAGATTTCTTTTACCTAAGATTTAAACGAAAATAGACCTTGACCTAATTTTAGTTGCATACAAAATTCACCGTTTTCGGATAGATACTTTTTGGTTATTTTATTTTCTTTGGCTCTCCTATCGTCTATGTGCATTCTACGTGCTTTATTTGTAGATATAACTTTCTTTAACATCTCAAATTTTGTCTTCTTTTGGAGTGTGCATCCTGGTGTATGTATTGTGCATGTTTTGACATTTATTTTGTTTATAATCTCATGTAATACTTCGTATTTACGAATGTTAATTTAATACTATTCCCATTTGAAATGTTCCTAAATATATTTCGCATTTGCTATAAATGTTCATTGTTTATCAGGCGACTGTTCTTAGTACCAGATATTTATTTGAATATTTATCCCCATTTTCAAATGAATTATGCATTACTGAAATTATATTATAAGCAATGGGCATTTTACATAAAATACAAAGTCTAAGATGAATAGCGGAACTAATATGCAAAGAATTCTTTTAAATATATTATTTTTATAAAATTTTGATACGTAAGCATGTGTTTTATACCTAATTAGATTTATAAATATTATTCTTACACCATAACCTATAACGTATTGTCACGATACATTGAATACTAAATTAAGTCACGTAATATACCAGGTGCATTCAAAACGCAACCTGTATTGACTACGTTTAATGGTTATTTATACTAAATTTAATTTATTTAATATATATATCAAGGTGAAATTTCACGGCAACATGCAAAAGTATATTGATTATCTCAGAGAATATTTTGAAAAGTAATAAAACCATTTTTAATGATAAATATTAACCATCGTACGTTTGTTTATTGAAATAATTTCAATTAACGGAAAACACGTTAAAATTATTTTTAAACAAGAAATGTATTCTGTATTTTCCATACACGGCGTCGTGTTTCAGTAAATTGAAAAGACATCCAACTTCCTAGTTTAAACAACCTATAAAAAATCCAACATCAATCGCCGCCCGTCCTAATCAAATAGAATTAGAACTAGAAAGATACAACAAAAAAAGGAGCTCAAATAAAAAGAAACAGTTTGTCAACTTCGACAAACATTTATACATTAATGCCGGTAAATATTTACTTCCTGAAAATCTATTCACTACTGGTTTTTGGTCGCCCTTATTTGCACGGGACATGTCTCCTGTGAGTTATTGGACTTTACGAAAGCAGATCAAATTATATCCGACCAATGAATATTAAGGGAATCTACATTGGGTCGGACGATGTTAAAGTGTGAATTACTTCATGCCGAGTGTAAAGAACAATTTAATATTTAATTAAATTCGAAGTCCTTCAGTTCTATTGATGCACAAGATTAGGATGATTTAAGATTTCCTTATAATTTACGATGAACCACCGCACACCATAAAGCAATTTAAAATGAGGATATGAATTTTAATTAAATCGTTTAAGGAATGAAATTAAGAAATGATATATTTTTGTTATTGCGTTGCGATAAAGATTTATTTGGTGAATGTGTGTATATATTTCTACGAGTATATAGCAATTTACACCCATATGGAGTCACGTAAATAATCTATATACAGTAAATAAAAAAAAATAGTTAAAAGATTGTGAATTTAGGTTTACTTGTTCATGGATCCTTTTTGCATGTACGAGAAGGTATTGATATACAGGGTCAGGCAAATGTGCGGGAAAACCAGATTTCTGGCAAAATTATGTATCCTTTGTAGTATGTATCCTTTGTAGTATGTGTTAAAAAATTTGTAAATAAGTTAGTTATATGTCTGATGAAGCTCAGGTTGGAGCGAAACGATCGTTGCAGTGTCAATTAAAAAGTAAAATTCATTAAAATTTGTTTTATTTTATCCTGATAATAGTATTTCTATTCTATTCTATCAGATACTTTGTTTCTTATACAACTTTCACTTGTTTCGAGATATGGCGTCATCGATAGTTTTTTTAAACAGATCACTCTGTATATTTTAACATGTTTGAATAGACACATTTTCAAGAATTACAATTATATACGGTTTATATCTTATAACATATTGGAAAAGGTTAGCAACAAGAAAATATTGAAAACAAGACAATTCATAATAAATGTTCAAACTGATGACCTTCTGACAGTATCCTAGTCTATCAACGAAGGACCATAATGACTTCTGAATCACGTCTTGTGCTACCTTTTGAAAGGCCATCCAAATCCAATCTTCCAACTCTTCGAGCGACTGAGGTTTAGTCTTATAGACATTAGGTTCCAAATGCCCCCAAAGGGAAAAGTCTAAAGGACTTAAATCGGGCGATCGCGGTCATTCAATATATCCTTTTCGACCTATCCAACGCTGTGGAAATACTTCATTTAGGTATGCACACACGTCAATTCTATAATGCGGCGGGGCTTCATCTTGTTGATACCAGATGGCATCTGAGAATAGTGCAGGATTTATGGGGTTTGAAAATAAATGAATTAATGCTGGAACAATTTCCTTGCGCAATAATTGTAACGAATAGCGTTCAAATTTTCCCTAAAAATGAAAGGTCCGATTATGTATCCTCTGATTAATCCTGCCCATACATTTAATTTTTGAGGATATTGTGTGTAATTTTATTCCATCCAATGAGGATTCCGATCACTACAGTAGCGACAGTTTTGTCGATTTACATGTCGATGTAGGAAAAATGTCGCTTCGTCGGAGAATAAAATGTTATTAATAAAGTTACCATTACCATTAATCATATTCATCATTTCTTCGCAAATCTGCATCCTTCTATCGGGATCATCTTCATTTAATTCTAGTACTAAATGTACTTTATACAGATGAAACTTATATTTCGACAATATCCTCTTTACCGATCTCTCGCTAATATTGTGATATTAGTGAATTTTGACAGTTTTGATAGTGATGTTTTTGGTACTTTTTGAAGATTAATAAGAACTTCCAAAATGAATTATTATCATTTGTAGCAGTTCTACGTCGACCGGTTTTCGCAACACCCTGTTGATTTTTAAATATTTCTTTCAGGGAATGTGATATTAAAAATATTGCATGCATCTTGTAGAGATTTCTGCCGGTCTCCAAAACCAACCATCATTAACAAAGTAATTCTTTCACGTTTTGTTAGTTTGCCCATAATGATAATGAACGTCTATTTTTGTTGAATGGAAATTATCTGTCACTATTGGGTATGACTGTCAATAATACTAAGTAATTCCAATACTTTGTCAGATGTATCTCATAAAATGATGTTTATAGCCAACGCTTTTTCTTTAATATTTCAAGTCACACACCAACCAAACCGTATAATTATAATTATTCGAAATGTGTCTATCCAAAAATGTTAAAATATATAAGGTGATCCATTAAAAAAAATTACTGATGACACTATATCTCAAAACAAGTGAAAGCTGTAGAAAATCAAAGTATGTGATAGAGTAGAATAAATATACTACAAAAACTTTTATCAAGGTTATTTTTTAATAGAACACATAATTTTGCCGGAAATCTGGTGTTCCAACACATTGGCCTGACCATGTATATATAGTTTGCCTTGAAAGTTTTTAATTGATAAAATTTAATATGTTTGCTATAATTACAACTATGATGTTTTATAAATAAGTTATTAAAGTTTGACATTAATAAGTTCAATGGTCAAACTGTGATATTTTGAAAGCACTTTGTCTAAAAAAAGCTAGATTGAAGCTAGATTGAGTTTTGGTTTGTTATTAAGTATTTAATACAATGAAATAAATGCTTCCTACATTTACGACGCTAATTTTTTATAGAAAAAAATTCGCTCTTATGCAGGATTCGAACCTACGTCCATTGGTTTGCTGGACCACGCTTTTACCATTAGGCAATTAAAGGACTGAAGTTCGAATCGCCGGAGAAGTCTTAAATTGCATTAAGAAACAGTTATTAATATTGTTGCCAGTAGGTGGCAAATTTGTGCAATAAATTACATTTTCGCGAAGTATTATTTTTTTTATGCTATTCAATAATCTGCTTCGAATTTTTTTTATTTACAAAACTAATCGTTTTCTTATAATTCAGTTCAGATATGTTTTTATAAATTCAATATACACAAATTACATAGTAACCTTCACAAATTTATTAATTATTGATTCATAATTATGTATCACGAGTAATCCAAACTTGTACCCACTAATATAATTAAAACAGTTCAAAAAAGAATAAAAATTAGAACAAAATTGTTTCATTGAAATTTAAATATAAAATTATACCTTTTCATATAAAAAAAATAGGTGAAATGTCATAACTAGCAAACTAATAAATTAATAAACTAATACAAGTTTAACCAACTCAAAACGACAAATCAAGAAAAAATAATTAATACAATACGATAATTGGTATTATCTAAAAAAAATGTTATTTTGGCAGCTGTCTCTAAAATGTAAGTTTCTCATCAAAATCCGACCAAAAAAAACAATTTCTCATTTTATCTGGAACACAACTAACAGCTAATCAAAGTTCCATTAATAGGAAACACTACGAAAGCACACAATGTTATAATTTGGAATATAAACAGCGGAGCACATTTGAAGATGTCATATGCTATACTAATGTATTATCTTGTATTTATATCGCTTCTAAAACGAAATAATACGATCTAATATCAGAATTAAGTATTTATTTTTGAAAGAGTTATCAAGCAACGAAATTTTTGCTGATATGATACAAACCTTGAGTTACCAGTCCTACATATGCCCCTATTAAAAATTGGGTTACGAAATTTAGAAATGGCAGATCATATGATAAAGAAGTACACAGCTTTGAAAGACAACTTCCGTCACCGTTCCAGAAAGCATTGATTCTGTTCATGATATGATTGTAGAAGATCGACAAATTGGGATTATGTGTATTGCAAAACCATTACTAATTTCCTATGAGCGTGTGCTGTATATCATTCATTACGATCTGCGTATGAGAAATCTTTCGGCAAAATGGATTCCGAGATACTTGAAAGCTGATTAGAAGCGTATTCGATTGACAATGTCGAAGAAAATTTGCCGTCGTTTTGAAAAAAATTCTTCCAATCTTATGGATCGACTTATTACTATATACTAAATGTAAGTTCATTACTACGAATCAGAGATAAAATGGAAGTTATCCACTACTCAAAAATAGGCGTTGCTCAAGAACAGGCTTGCAATTTTATTGCTTAAGTTTTTTGGGACCGACATGGGATAATTTGGAAGAGGCTTGAAGTATTACAGGACCATATTATATTGAGTTGCTAACTAAATTACGTAAGAAAATTGTGGAAAAACGCCGCGGTAAGCTTGCCAAAAGTGGTGTCTCTTTTTGCAAGATTATGCCCCTGCTCACAAGTCGTTGATTGAACTACAAAAATGAATGATATTGGTTTTGATTTGATTTACAACCCACCCTATTCTCCGGGTTTAGCACTGTCAAACTGTTATTTATTCCCAAAACTCAAAAAACAAATAATGAAGTTCAAGACAGATCAGGAGGCAGATCAAGACAGAATTTTCTTTAAAAGACTAGTAACTATTCTGCGAACGTTCTGTTAATGTCCAAGTCGTAAAGTAAGGGTAAATAACCTAAAATTAAGTTCCTTAAAACTCAGCGTAAACGTGGACGTTAGTTTTATTGTGTTTCCTGTTCAAAATACCTACTGAAGATGGCCACTTAGTTGTCAAAATTGATCTAGGGTAGGACTATTAATGAGGTGTGTGGGGTTTTATCTTTTTTAAGTTTCTTAAAACTCAGCGTAAACGTGGATAATAGTTTTATTGTGTTTCATGTTCAAAATACCTACTGAAGATGGCCACTTAGTTGTCAAAATTGATCTAGGGTAGGACTATTAATGAGGTGTGTGGGGTTTTATCTTAATTAAGTTTCTTCAGAAAGACCACCAGACTTTGATTCGCATTGTCTGCCATTATATTGTTCCCGACCGACTGTAATATCACATTTGCGTTCTATGGGAAAATTTCAAAAATTGGGTTGCCGCGTCGTTTACACATTTATATTTACTCATTGTTACTGGTGTCGAAAAATTGTGCGTTCATGTTAACATCCAGAATAGAAAAGAATGGTTAAGTCTTAACAAAAAGGCAAGTCACCGAGCAAAAACTAATACTCATCCATACAGTCTTCTAGGAATTGCTTACGAAGAATTCTTTAGAATTCACGAATTTGTTTTGTTACTGAAACATGTTTTTCAAAATATTTCAATACCTTTGCTATTAAATTAAACCATGAATTTTCAATAAGTCTGATTAGAAAATTTTGGTAACTTGTTTAAGCCATGAATTAAGAATGTCTGTCCGCATTTATTAGTTGTACCATTATTTTGGGCGACAAACTTTCCATTGTCTAGGAATTATGTAAATTTAATTGATCTTAGATTTTCATTCTGCCAGTGTTTCAATTAACTGAGTACTGAAATAAAATTTACACGATTACTTATATAAAAAGCTAATCATATTTTACGTTGATAACAAGAAAAGTAGAAACATGATACTCAACCCAAATAATTGCCGAAGGAATTATATATTGAATTAAACACTATTGAAAAGTGTATTTTTAGAACAATACATAATTTAAAACGCTTTGTATAATACCAAAGGTGTACCCGAGATGGTGCAAATCCTATTTGAACATAATATGTACTTATTAGAAAGTTTCTTTCGACATCGAAATTAGGTTAAATTACGACTTGACCTATCTCTTTAATATTCAAACACAGCGTTCTCCTTTATCTGGTTTAAAATCTTTAACATCTGGTTTCATAATTTGTGTATCAATACTACAACGTCACTGTAATTTGAATTTTGTATTTCTTTTTGGATAATATACCGCTTGAAATTTTCTTCGTTTTTTTTAATCTTCATACACGTGCACTAAGTAAGAGAGACAAATACCTAACGGGCCGTGTCACAAGAGCGAACGATTATAGAATTGACAGGGGCAGAGACAAAATAAAGAATTCGTATTCGCGTTTTAGATAGTGGTGATTAGATTTTAAATAATTTTAGATAAATGAGATAAATAATTTAGGATTGTTTTGCACTTTTCTTGATGAAATTCCATTATAACTATTATCTTGATAAAATAAAACAAATTTTAATGAATTTCACTACTTTTTACGCTCCACAAGAGCTTCGTCAGACATATAACTAACTTATGGACATATCTCTACATAAATGTACCGTAACAGAATAGTTGAAGGCATAGGTAGTTTTATTACTTAAATGTCTATGAACAAAAACTTTCACAAAAATATTGAACATCGGTTTATATAATACTGTTCGTAAAATGATAAAACTAAGATTTTACATTATGTTAAAGGCAGGTAAAGCAGTGCTATGGAAAAATAAAATATACGACAGTCTGAATATCAAATAAATAAATTAAGTAACGGTGAATTTTTAATTTCTAATTGATCGTTGTGGATCTTATCAGTTTTCTTTAATTTATTAATTTCACACGAAAAATAATTTAGTTAAGAGGAACTAATTAATAAGTAAATTTCTAGGGATTGAGAGAAATTCAACTTATTAATTAAAAGGACCTGGCACTGAACCTATTATAGCACGAAATAAAACGAAAAAATTCTTCCAAATTGTTGAAATTTACAAATTTGGTCTAAAGTAAATATCGGTTTAGTAAAAATTTTCGAAGTAAATTATAATAATTTTCATAGAATAATTGATTTTACAATAATTTTACATGAAACTTAGAAAAGGTGTAGAACCCCTTACCAAAATTAATACTAGTATCCTAAATACGATTTCGAAAACTAAGTTGGCGTCTTCAGTAGGTGAAATTAATAGTCGCAGTTTTGAACATTGAGTAAAAGTTTTAGGAAACTAAAATTAGGTCAATAACGCACATGTGTTTCTTCTGACACCCTTTTGACCTATCGCCAATCTGCCACCTACTCTAAGAATTCAAACGAGTAGGTAGTGTGTCGACGTAGTCGATATGTTTGTTTTTGATAATATGAATACTTTGGTATGTTCAGTTCCTTCGGATTGGTTATATTTTTGAATAAGTTTTAAATAGTCTACTGTGATGTCATGATCGGCTTCTAACGTATGATTGGAAACACACGATTTTTTCTGTTAAAGTTAATTTGCGATATATGTTCTTTATAACAGGTTATTATTGAGCGTTTTTTTGATCAATATATTTCAATTTACAATCGCGGCAATTAATTTCATACATATCTGATTTCTGGTTCATATGTAAATTATCTTTGCGATACCCAGAAGAGATTTTATTGAGTTTTCGGTCCATTTCATTAACAACCATATTTAAGGTTTTCATAATAATGATAGTATGTTAAATACATGTACTCTTTTTCACGGTTGTATTGATGTAAGAAACATATGAGAGTTGTGGATTGTCTTTTTTAAATTAGTTTTGATAATTAATTTATTAACTATTTTCGTGTCAAAACCATTGTATTTCGGGATATTTTTAACGAAATTTAATTATTTTCCGTATTTCACTTTTGTTATCGGAAAGTTTAGCAATCAATTGACTAGAAAATCGGAAGAAGTCGTCTTTTGTTGGAAACTATGGTTTGTATTTTGTATACGTGGACGTGTCTAATGCTCGATACCGTTATATTTTCCTACTGAAGATAACAACTTAATTGTCAAAATACGTATTTAGTATTTAAGTTTTTTTACTTAGCCACAGTCTCAAATGAAAGCTTTTTGGTACGTGGACGAGTTGACTTATTCGTCCGATCGCCTGAAGTAGGCTGTGAAATCTAAAAAAATTCACATCACATTTTGACAACCGATGCCTTGTTAGTTTACTGTTAGTGTTTGATAAATTTGTAAGGAAGCTTGTCTCGCAGTAAATGGATGTAAATTGATAATTTTGAATATCGTGCATAATATTCCAAATTATGTTTTAAAGAAAGGTATGTTCTTTACCTAAATCCATGATGATATGCGAGATGCACTGGGTGAAGGTTGCCCTTCATATACAATCGTCAGAAAATGCGGAAATTAAGTTAAGCGTGACAGGAGCAGCTTAGAAGATGATTCCGCAGTGGACGGAGAACTTGATATGAGAAATTGCTGATGAGTGCGGCGTTTACCGACGACGGAACAAAGACGTATTCGCTGTCAAATATCGATGAATAATATAGAAATTTTTAAACGCAACGAAGCAGATTTTTTGAGCCAATTTGTTACTCGTAACGATAAATGGGTTCATTATTATACACCCGAATCTAAACAACAGTCGAAGATGTGGACCAAACGTGGAGAACTAACTCCAAAGATGGTCAAAACAGTTTTATCGGTGAGAAAAGTGATGGCATTGGTATTTTGGGACGTAAAAGGAATATTGTTGTCAGACCATCTTCAAGAGGACAAGACCGTAAACGGCGAATATTATGCAAATCTTCTAGATCGTTTGAAGAGAGCTATTGCTCCAGGAATTACTAAGAAGAAAGTACTATTTCACCATGACAACACACCTGTGCATTTCAGTACGGTTGCTCAAAAAAAAAACTGAAGAATTTAGGTTTGAATTATTAAAGCACCTCCATTTCACCAGACCTAGCACGATCTGACTTTTATGTATTCCCTAAATTAAAAGATAAAAAATTCTCCACAAATGAAGAGTTCATTTCAACAGTGGACAGTTATTTTGCAGGGTTACTAGAAAATCACTTTCGAGGCGGAATAAATAAGTTTTAACACAGACGAACCAAATGTATCGAATTAACCCATATCAAGCTAAAGGCCTTTTAAAAGCCATCTTATAGATACCTGCGTATTTTCATGATTGCGGTTTCTAAGTCTTGTAAATAGATGGAGGTAGTTGCTTATGACTTTGAATTACATTTCTAACCGTTGGCATTCGTTTGTTGTTGATTCTACAACAGTTTCGAGAAATTGTGCTTCAATATCCATTCTGTGATTTGGAAAACTAAAACATGGCGAACTGGAGGTAAATACTAACATTTTATAAATTCTCGCGGATTTGAAAAATATCATGATGTTTACTCATTAATACTTACAGTATTTATGTGTGGTTCGTTTCGTTTAGTGTCATTTTCTGCCAATATGGCGCGGTACTTTTAAAAGATCTTTAGCATTATAACCAGCCACCTCATATTCTTTTACAGAGATCGCTGCCCATTAAAACTAGATGAAATAGTGGATGAGCTGGAGAAGGCAGTATCACAAGTATCAGATCAAAGAATCCCGACTTCAATCACTATATTTTCACCAGACAATACCAATAGGGCAATTACAGATGAAGATTCCGGAGAGGACGATGACGTATGCATGAACAATCTTCCTGAAGGTTAGCTAAGAGTTCAAGCAGAGATGAATTTCGAGGAGCCGTCTCCTCAAGACGATACAGAAGAGTCATCAGATGAAGAGGATAATTTACCTCTGTCGCACTTTGTTTCGCTTAAAAAATTGAAAAGCTTGAATTGAGTTTTAGAACAGGACCTACCCGAACCAACTGCCAGCTGGAATACACCAAAGTTAATTTTATAGATAAGTTTCTGGATAAAATATTTTTCGTATACGCTTTAGATGTCTGTAAATAAACTATTATTAAATTTCAGTATTCAGTTATTTTAGTTTAGTCATAGACGTCCATTAAGCTGAAGTCCTTTTTAAAGGACCTATTCGTATTGTAAAGTACTTGTCTTTTTGGGTTCTTAAATAAAACTAACGGTAACTTTAACACACACTATATTAATAATTAAAAAAAAACGAATAACAATATAAAACTTATTACTAACAATAAGCACATTTATGTATTTATATTTATATAAGTTCACTCGGCGATAATTTGGTATCGAATGAATCAAATCCCTTCCTCGACAACTTATATATCGACCGCGGCACTCTCTCGTGTTTTTCTTAGTCTGGTCTTTCCGTTTCTAGATCTTTCGTGAAGCCGCCAGAGGAATGATACGTGACGTATCGTTGGGTGAGTCATCACATTGCCCCCTTCTTAAAAATGAAGTTTCGTCTCGAAACAAACGATAGCGAAATCGACAGGTAGGGCCTTTGTTACATTGTGACGTCATATCGAAATAACAGTCCACGGTCTTATCTTGCCTGGATGTACAGGAATATTCAAGCTGGTAACTGCATACCAGAATTTCCATACCAGTATGTTGGAAGATTACTTCTAATATGCTCCTTACAATTCTCCAGTCCAGGCGGTCCAATCCACAACCCAATTTTGGAACTGCAAATTTCAAAATGTCTTGTTGTAACATTTGTTCACGTAAATGGACTAGGACCTCCCATAAGGCACGATAGGTTGGTTTCAGGCTTGACAATTCTTTCGTGACCAAATAGAATGTGGGCTGTTCTTCATTTATTATTTGGAGACTCTTCCCAATTGCTGGTCCCTGCTGCCTTAATTTTTCGATTCTGCCAAATCTCTCTTTAAATTCTCTGCCAATTCCTTTGGGCCATTCGCAGATCTCGGGCTACGCAATGAGCAAGCGCGTGAGCGAGTGAGCTGGCGGTACCGTGAGCAAATCTTGTTGTTTCTCGATGGTCACCCCAAATCGAGCTTTCCTCGAACCAGAATACGCCTCCATAAAATCTTTGAATGTTAGTTTCTTGTGGTGGCTATCTAATTGGCATAAGTCAGCGGCTTCGTCATTATTGTCTCCAGAGTATGGGGCCAATCGATTAAAATGTACTACTCTTGGCTTAGTATGAGGTGTTCGCCTTATGCGGTATATTACATCGTTAATCCGCTTCAACACCTCGTATGGCTCCTCCCAATTCTTTTGAAGCTTTGGAGATAGGCCCCGTCGACGTTGTGGATTATATAACCAAACCCGATCGCCTTCATGGTAACTACCCTTCTTCGCGTTGATGTGATAACTCTCCTTCATTCTGTCACTAGCATCTTGGATATTATGTCTTACTTGATCATGGATATTATCTAGTCTTCGTCTGAGAGTGCTGACATAATCTTCTCCGGCAAGATCTTCACCAGGCTTGCTCTCAAACTTTAAATCACAGGGCAATCGGAGTTCCCTCCCGAATAGTACGTTTGCTGGTGATTGGCCAGTTGTCTCTTGAAAGATGCCCGATACGCCATCAGGAGTAATGGTAAATGTTGGTTCCAATCTCTCTAGTGTTCAGAGACCAGTTTGGATAAATGTCTGATCATGGTCTTGTTCATTCGCTCTACCATCCCATCTGATTGTGGATGCAAGGGAGTTGTTCTCATCTTTCGTATGCCCAAAAGTCCACACATATTTTCGTATAGACTGGACTCGAAATTTCGCCCTTGATCAGAATGAAGTTCCAGGGGTACACCGAAACGGTTAACGAACTCCTTCACAATCACGTCTGCTACAGTTCCAGCCTTTTAATTTGGTAGAGCATATGCTTCAACCCATTTGAAAAAATAGTCCATGACCACTATTATGTATGTATTTCCTTTGTCGCTTTCTGGAAAAGGGCCTGCGGCATCTATGGCGATTCTTTCAAATGGGCTTCCCACATTGTATTGGCGTATGGGGGACGTCGGCGCCTCTGGGGACCATTACTTCCGGCGCAATTAGCACACTTTCGGCACCACTCTTTCACATCTCGTGCGAAATTCACCCAGTAAAATCTCTGGCACACCTTCTCAAGTGTTTTATGGACGCCTAAATGTCCCCCAGAAGCACCATTATGGAGTAATAGCTCTGCTATTCTTTTCTTGGGAACAACCACTTGCATCTTACGCTCGCTTCTATCGTGATTTTCGACCTCACGTCTTAAGAGATCGTCTTCCATGGTTAAGGAATCTCATTGTGCCCAGTATGACTTCAATTCTCGTAAATGTGGAGCAATTTTTTGCCAGGTCGGTCTTTGCCCATTTCTCTTCCAAGCCCTGAAGACTGCAAGATCCGGATCAGCTTCTTGATCTGCGCGCAAATTGTCAGGTTGCCATTGGTCATCAACCACGGTGGTTCGAAGAGTGTTGGCCGATTATGTGAAATATATGCATAGATGATTTTTTAAATATTTTTCTGGTAGTCTAGTAAGACCAAAAATAAGAAAAAATTGGTTTACGAACAATTTTGATAAAGAAAAAAAATCAACTTTATCTAAACTACTCAAAAATGAATAAGGAATTTTTACTTTTTTGTATTTTTTAGATAGTATGGGTAAATATTTGTAGTGTATTATACTAGATACATAATTGTACACAACAATTTAAAATTTTCAAGTATATTTATTCAGAAAAATCGTTAGATTACTAAGAAATTATCAAAAATGAAATAAGCAACATTTTTAACAATAGCTAAAATAAATATTTTTCTGTAACAATTAATTCGAAAATCGTACGGACATCTCTCACAGCTGTACATCTTCGGGGCATACTCATAATGCAATTATTAATGTGTTCTTGTGACACTCTTCTCCAACACAGCGGTAAAATTTCCCGCAAGTGTTGCACGTTAACTGGGGGTGGATTATGTTCGTTGAGCTGTTCTTGAAGTCTGTCCCAAATGTGTTCAATTGGATTCAAGTCGGGAGACGTTGGTGGTAAAGGTAGATGGTTAATATGGAGGTCATTTATTGCTTACATACAATTTGTGCACGATGAGGTCTTGCATTATCATCAATAAAAACCATGGTTTCATCCACAGCGTCACGAAAGTCGGCCACATATTGCTGAATAATGTCATCTCTGTATATGTGTCCATTGACATTGTTTTCAAAGAGATGGGGGTTCGTACGTCCATTCAAACTAATGCCCGCCCACACCATGATACCACCGCCGCCAAAAGGCACCACAGCTTTTGTAAACTCGCGCCTATAACGGTCTCCTCGAGTTCTCCAGACCATTACTCTACGATTATCACTAAATAAGCAGAATCTGGATTCATCGGTGTATAAACCATGCTCCCATTGAAAATTTTCTGCTAGTCGTTGGTTAACCCAAGTTCTTCTAGCCATTCTATTGGCATTAGTTCATTTTGGGCGTCTCACAGGCCTGCAGCTATGAAGATCCATTTCCCTCAGACGGTTTCTGATGGTTTGATCCGAAACTCTAAATCCAGTGGCGGCACGTAACTGTGTTTGCAACCATACAGCACTTCTAAACGGATTCATCCTTGTCTGAATTCGTATGTAGCGGTCTTGTCTCTGATTTGTTTTCCTCTCAGATCCACTACCGGGTCTTCTCCTTGCAGATCCTACCTGTTGGAATCTTGTTAGAGCCCCACTAACAACACTTGGAGACATATTAAAAATTGCGGCAATTTCTGCTCCAGATTGCCCTCGCTGATGCAATAACGCAATTAAATCAAAAGTTTCTTTATTTAAATGACGTCTTGGCATCGTGAAAATGTTTAAAATGAATAATACGTCAAAAAATGCGATTATTATAATTTTGTATTTTAAATTAATTTAAGGTTAAAATACAAGATTCAATATTTTATCACACAGAAAAGACATTTACCAAATAAAATGTCCACAAACGACTGTGGGCCTTCTAATTTATCTATAGTTTGAGAAAATACGTTAAATTTAATCGAATTAATTAGATCTGTTAAAAAAAAGAACTAATTCCCTATTCATTTTTGAGTAGTTTAGGTTGAGAGGAGATTATGTAGAAAAATATGGTTTGTATATTTAAATTATTCCTTGGTTTCTGTACCCTCGTGCGAATTCATCAACCCGCATTCTTATTTAAGTTAGATCTTAATTGTTTCTTAATTTGTTTAGAATAGTTTGAAATAATAGTATTTTCTGGAAATATCAATAATTGTTCAATAATAAATATTCTTTTTATTACCATCTTTCTATTATTATAGTTAACTGAGATTGAACAAACTCATTTCTTTTTTTTTAAATTTGCGATTGAAGTTTCTACATTACAGACCCTTTTTATTACTAATTGTTAAGTATATTTTACCAAATTTAATACTTTACTACAGGTATAGGATTCTGAAGTGATTGTTAGCAAAAATTTTCCATTATGTATAATCTAAACCGTCACGTGAATTAAATATACCCCGTTGAATTTCTTTTGAGATTCTACATGCGTGCAAATTGCATCAGCCCCCAATAAATCAATTATTTGCGTTCGATAGTGTACTGAAAGGCGAACATCGAACCAGAAAAGAAACGCAGGTAGTATAATATAAAAAAGAAATATGTACATATGTAAGATAACGGAGTATGTTAAGTTCGACTTTATTTATTATCTTTTAATAAATTTACATCTACTCACAAAATTCCTGAAACTCTTTAGGCAAATGTACTTACTTATATCGTGATAGTCGATTGACGTTCACATCTTTCGGAAACGATTAAAAATGACTTTCAGTTAATTATAAATTTACTTAATTGACGTTCGTTGAAACGGATATCGTTTTACTGAAATTTAATATTTAAATGATATGTTTTCTTCGTTTTTTCATGTCCATCATAGACCTACTCTAACCCTGACATTGAACCAGAATGTTTCTGACCTTAATAGGTAGGTAAGATTTGAATGAAGTTTATTCAGACTACTTTAGCTAACTGCTTGTCCTTTTATTCGATGTTTTCGAGACCAGACGAACTTGAGAAGCGAGATCTTAAGATGCAAGCCAACCTTTTCTCCTTTCATTGTATAATGAATAAGAAACGCAAAGCCAACTCCGGAAGAAAAGAACATGTTTTAGTCTTTGCGTACGCTTACAATTATATTGAATTGTGAAACTGCTTCGACTGTATAACCTATCCCAACCTCTTCCTTCTTTTATTGTGGATTACCTTACTGTTAACCCGAGATCATCATGTACAACCAGTTTCCGTTATTAAAATTTAAGTACAACCGTTGCATATTGCATATTTTATTAGAGTACTAAATTGAGATTTTTTTACTTTTTCGTTATGAATTATGGTTAATACGCATGTTGTGTTAATAGTGGTGAAAGACAGGAATAAATCTTGAATACAGAAATCGTTTAATCGATAACTCTAATCAGTCGGATACTCTGCATTTCAATGCAAGTTTAGGCAGAAGTTGTTGGTCGAGTATATAAATTTTAAATCGTTTAGAAAGTTGCGTAGTGTTCTCTACATTTTAAGATATATGAACCGTCATTATAGGTACGTGTTTCAATTATTAAAATCATCGCATTTAGTTTATTTATTTATTAAAACTAATATTTACGACGTTTCTAAAACAATAGTATCTTTAGTAATTCGACAATTTTCGACAAAAAAATTTCTGTGTATACACAGTATGTAGTAAATATATGTGCATAAAATAATTATCTGGTTGAGAATAATTAGGTGTTCTTAATTGGACTACATGTCAAATTGTAAATTTTGCCAGCGACAAGTCAACTCGTTGAACTTGTTGAAATGTTAGGGCAAAGGTCCATCTCGGGATAGGATTCATGCGCTATTAAGAACCCGAAAAATATGGAACCACTGCAAATGTATTCGAATATTTTCGCGGAGAAATGTCAAGAAATTCTGGTTTTAGAGTTTCTTCGGAGTTGTAGAGATTCTATTTTGGTTAGGAAAGGAACCGTTTACTTCTCGAAGTTTCTCGTTGGCATTTTCTTCTGGAGCGTTAATCGAATTGCGTCGCGCTGATGTGTGCGGTCCTGTTATGTGCTTTTATATGTCTAGCCGGTACAGTGGAGGGATATCTTGGGGGGGATACCTATCAATCTTGGGATATCTTGTTAAGATGTTTCAAGAAGTATATGTATATACTGTATATATATATATATATATATATATATATATATATATATATATATTTATATATGTATATATATATATATATTTATATATATATCTATATATATATATATAATATCTTCGTGACCTTGGTATGATAAGGTAAACTTAATAAGTCGGCGATTAAAGGTCTGGTTCATTACTTCAAAGTATATATATTTAAAACAACCCTACATGTTTCGGCAATATGCCTTTGTCAAGGGAATACAAAATATAAATAATTTATATTTTGTATAAACCAGTCTTTACGAAGACCAAACAGTGGAAACGCGGAAGAAAACCCGGAATCCAGTTAAAACACATACTACTACCCGCGAAAACCTAAAAGAAAACATATATATATATATATATACCGAGTGTTTATTAAATATACGGCAAAAATTCAAGGAGTTATTCCCCGAATTATTCTAAGAATATTTTGTCCTTTGATGATTTTTGAAAAGCTGCTTTGTTTCGAAAATATAGGGCGAAAAAAATTTTGGACGAAAATAATATTTTATTTCCACAAATTACATATAAAGTTTGTAATCTACAAGAAATGTTGAAAATTACCACTTCCAGCTAGGATGCAAGAATCCAATCCTCTCCTCATTGACTGCTGAACTCTTTCAAAAACACCAGAGTCGTTGCTTATTGAGTTGCACCCAGTAATTATCGGACTTTTCAAATCTTCGACATTTTCCACTGGAGTAGCGTAAACTAATGATTTTCGATGGCCGCATATGAAAAAATCCAGGGAGTTTAAGTACGGAGATCGAGGAGGCTATAAGTGAGATCCACCTCGACCAATCCAGCGATCTCCGTATATTTATGTTAAAAACTCACGTGCAACTATACTAAAATGCGCAAATGCACCATCGTGCATAAACCACATTGCGTTTCTTGTTGCCAATGGTACATCCTCCAGAAACTGAGGTAGCGATTGTTCCAGAAAGTTTCGATACACCTGGCCGGTAAGTCTTCTTGGTAGAAATACCGGTCCAATTAGCCACAATTCCAACTCAAACGTTCAACGAGAACTGATTTTGAAAACGATCTTCAAATACCTCTTGTGGATTTTGTTTAGTCCATACGTGGTTATTGTGAAAATTCCTTATTGAATTTCTTGAAAAATTCGATTCATCGGTAAAAAGAATCAGCGCAAGCAGTTGAGGGATTTGAACCAATGTGTGTAAAAGCCATTGACAGAATGCAATACGCACAGGAAAATCAGCAGGAAGAAGTGACTGAACTTGTTGTATGTGGTATAGTTACAACAAATAGTCCCTAACAATTTTCCAAACAGTCCCATTAGCCCCAAAGTATTTGCATTTTTTTCGGGTAGAAGTACTTGGATCTTCCTCTGTCATGTTCAGCATATTCTCTTTCACATCCTTACAGATCCTCCACTTCGTTTCAATGTGTCTGTTTCCTGAAGACGTTGATGAATAATTTGGAAGGTTTTTCTATCAGGGACATTACGGTTAGGATATCGTTTAATATGCAACTGCCTAGTTTGTAATGAATTGCCATCAGCAAGTCCATATATCAAATGCATGTCAGTCATGTCATAGGACTTCACTAACAAAAGTTTAACATAAATAGCCAAATAGCCAAACGTCAGTCAGTCAAACATCAATCAATCACAACAAATTCGACAAATACAAAATAGTCAATCACACGACGTATTTAAATGAAATCCAATTTTAAACTGATGTTCTCTGTGATATCTTCGAAACAAAGCAGCTATTCAAAGATCATCAAAGCACAAAATATTCTTAGAATAGTCCAGGAGATAATTTCTTGAATTTTTTCCGTAATTTTAACAAACACTCTGTATATATATATATATATATATATATATATATATATATATATATATATATAAATATTTGTGTGTATATATGTATATAAATTCAAACGCTTCTCGAAACATCTTAACAGTAGGTACTCCAAGATACAATTGGCAATGGAGACGGAAGCGCAGAAAGTATTAATTATCATTCTCAGTCATTTCTAGACGTTTAGTCATAAGAAACCTAGATGGTTTCCTAGAGGACATAGCCTATCGAAAAAATACAAATACAAATCGATACCTGAATTCTACCATCAGTAGACTCGAATAATGTCAGTAGCTAAAACGACATTCATCCGAAAAACTCTACCAGCCCAGGGTTATTTTAACAGAGCATTCACAAATACAAATAAGGAACAGAAACAAGAACAAGAAATCATTAGTAATGGAAAATCTGTGACATGACAATTTAAAGAAGAGTTTTGATTGGAAAAAAGCTTGAGGGCATATGCAAGGCTCGCAAAAACACAGAGATATATATGTCTTCGTAGAGTAGGCCAAGTATAATCCATTTTATTGGACCTAGCAGACTGGAATGGAGAAAAATACGCAGATAAGGAATACCTGGAGTAAGACGAAAAAGTTTCAGTTCTAGGAAGAGTTGGAGAAATGCAGTAATTGAGGATTTGGAGGAAGAAAACTTCAAACCTGAAGAAATGATTCAAAGCAAATATGCATAAATATTATAAATTGGACGGATTGTGCAGATTCAGGACTTATTTGGTTATATTCTTTCATTCACGTCTATCTGTTGCTACTCTTGCCCAGTAGTTAATTTTTTAGATATTCTTGCACAACTTTTCGTCCTTTCTTTTCATCACATAGTTTAAATATTCTGTTCCAAAACTTTCTTTCTGGTCATTTCCAGTGATTAACCTATGATATATGTCCTGGCCACCTTAAACTCTTGTACTTAAACCGTTTTAACTATGTCCTCTCTTCCAAGTTTAATCTTTCTCGACCATATATCTCCCAATCTTTTTGCCTTCGTAGATTTTTCTTAAAATTCTTCTGTTCCATCTCTCCATTTTATATTGGTCTGAATGCTTGCAATCCAATATTCAGATACGTATGTGAAGAGTGAATGGTGTGATAATGGTTTTGTAGTTTCTAGGTTTAGTACTGTGAGATGCAATTTTGTTCTCAGTAATTTCTAATCGCTTTGACTAATTTTGTGTCTTGCTTTTATTGCGGCCCTCTGTCACTGCTACTGCAAGGTGTATGAATTGAAACTTTGCTCTGGATTGCGTCCTTCTCCATTGTCTCTTATTGACTTATTTATATATGTACATTTTATTACTTTTTCAGCTTCTTTTTAAAACTTTTTATGATTGTTATATCATGTATATCTGCGGTGCAATGATGATTTTCTAAATACATCTTTCGTCTTATCCTTGCTCCTTTATCAGGTACACATTATATAATAATTTACATCTAAATTTGTGACGCAACATTTAGATAAAAGTTAAGTATTATAAAAGAGAAAACTTAAAATAAAAAATATCATTAAATTTACAATTCATTGGAATGCTGTATAAAATAAACAGTAATATTGAATTCAAATTACTGCTCTTGGACTTCGCTTATAAAAGATGAGAAATTCAATCTGCGCAATTTAACATTAGACAGGAAGGAAGTGGGTTTACCACCAGGGACGAGATTATTTGCCGAATTGCTATCCAGGAAGAAGAGACATATTCACCAGCTTAAAAATATGTATATACAAACAATGGGACAAAATCTTCTATAATATATTTTATACGAGAAAATATATAAAAATATTAATTTAGTTTTTTAAAGGAAAATACCTAAATACTTGTACATATTAATTCGATATTTTATTACAACAAATTAAACTTTAACTTATCCTTTTTTATATTGTTATAAAAATTTAGGGGCTCCGTAATATACTGTAATTAATTTTTTAGTACTTTACCTCACTATACAGTATTCGCAATTGTAATAAGCTAGTATGGCTTTCATATTTAAGTTTTAAAAGTATCCGAAACCACATTTGAGCTTGTAATGGTCAATAATGGTAATTTAAAATGACGAAAATTGTGTTACTTGGCCTCCGTGAAGTAGTAAATCTTATCGATGGCAGGTTTGCTTATGCTATGCTGACGAACACGCGATTTTGAAGGATATTGCACTTGTAAAATTATCAAGGGTCGAATTTCTCAAAAGAACGCGGTGTGCCCTAATTCCGAAGTGTGGAAGATTGATATCACAGATATACTGCAACGGGTTATTTCAAGAGCGACTAACTAAGAGAAAATATAAAAAAAATAATTGTTTATTTAAGAATAATATGAAATTTTGATCTCCGTGTCTTAAACATTCAGAACATGTTTATTTGATTTATTTCTTATTTAAATTTAGCAGAACTTTTAATTCAATTATGCTCTTGTTTATAAGCAGTTTAATATTTTATAAAATGCTTTACTTGTCAAATTTTACATACAATATATCGAAATTTCGAAGATTTATTGATACATTTTATTAGTTTATCTTAATTATTAAGGGTAACGTTTCCCAACTACTAAAGGTCTTTTTATTTTTTAATTTGTCCAAACTTAGTATAAGAAGTTTTAATAAAATCATCTTCATTATCTATCTGTAACTGTACACATGGACAATATACGAGATGTGTTCTCCAGCTGTACAGTTACAGATATGTATATTGCATGTCTGTTTCATTTGTAACAAATGCGTTATACGTGCATAACGTATTGATATACTTAAAACCTTTTGTATATTTACTGCCATCTGGCTCGTGTTAATGGACTACACCTATCTACGAATTTTATTCTCTTATGTACCGACTTGGCCGATCAAGGGAAGGGTTGCCTTTTTCGGCATAGTCTCTTTCGTTCGTCAGATGTCACTTATTATATAGTGCTACCTGATAGGACGAAATTTGCTCTGTCTTGTGGGCGATTTCAGCTTAAATGTATATACCGATACAAATCTGTTTTTAAATAGATTTGTATTATTTTGTATCACATTGCTTCACTAGCTTGACTGATGACGCCTATAGATGGCAGAAACACGTGTCTTAAGCAGAAGTAAATGCTGAAAATACGAGGTGTATTGTCCATGTGTACAGTTACAGATATGTATATTGCATGTCAGTTTCATTTGTAACAAATGCGTTATACGTGCATAACGTATTGATATGCTTAAAACCTTTTTGTATAATTATTTGGCAACCTAAAAAAAGCAAGGTATTAGTGAATATCTTATAAACTCATCCAGCGATGCATTTCACCGACTTCTCATTAATTCATTTAAGTATCAGAATAATTGAAATAAAAATACCTTTGTAATTCATTTAAGAAATTTATTTTCTTAAATAAATACGGTATCATTTCTGTAACACTTAGTAAATATGTATAATTTTAAATTAATTGCGACAATGTGATTTTATAAGGCTATATCAATGATTTTCTATATAAGAATTTATAATTTACTTGAAGGGTAGAGAGAAGAATGTGTCAAATCAAACAGGATTCTAATTTTTAGTATAAATATTTGTAAATTTATTAATGTATATTTCTTTCATTTTCTTGTTACAATTATTATAGTTTCTCTCGAACCTCAAGCATATGTTTATTGTTAAATTAACATGTATTGTTTGGTGATTTTCATTGACGCAGTATGCACTTGTAAACACAAGTTTAAATACTAATAAAAACTATTTGAATTGTAAATGCAATAAATACAAGATCTTTTACGCTTCCACATGCTTTATTATTTAATTATTATTAAAATTTATCTGATGATGACAATAAAATATGTCGAAACGTAAAAAATAATTTACTTATTGGATGTCGAATTTGAGCTTAATTAAAAAAAATATTTATACGAGTACTTAAGAGCTAAGAAAAAATATAATATGTGTATATATTTCAATGTATATATATATACAGGCAGATTCATTTTCGCCCCTCACCATGGGGATCTCGCTTATTATTGGAGATAGAGTATAGGTTTAAATTTGGCAAAGTTGTTAAATTTTGTGTTTGTTATAAATCCGTAAAGAAAATAGACATGTGACAAATGACCTTCGTTATTTTAATAAAATCGCGAAAACCCCATTTTCTTCTTTTACCTGTAGCACCGACATTTGGCCTTGTAGAGAAAAAATAAAAACACATCCTTATGGCCATTTCTAAACCTCTATCCAGTGGTGTACTCTAAATCTTTATACGACGTTTCGTTTCTTTCTGGCCATCATCAACTATCTAATTTCTTATAGGCGCCATATTGGATTTAGACATCTTCAGAAAGAGTTTTTTTTTTCAACCATGTACCACATGCTGACTAAAGTTTTTGACATTAGGTTTTATTTGAAAGAATAAATTATAAGATTAAATAAGGTAGCCATGGAATTTCAATCTGTCAAACATTTCATTTATTGTTCATTAATAATACAAAAATGTCATACACTAACGAAGAGAAACGAGATATGATAAGTATTTTTATTCTTCGAACCGAAATTCAACAGTAGCGAGTACAAGATATCTACAATTATATCCAGAACGACAACAGCCTCATCGTACCATTTTTCTAGATCTCGACAGAAATTTGGTCGAGAATGGATCGTTTACTAAGCCGCGTAATGGTCAAGACAACAGGAATTTAAATGAAAATCGACAAGATATTTTGCAAATGATAAATTAAAAGCGTGTTTTCAAATTTCATGTTAATCTTGTATTTTTATAGATAAATAATAATCCATCAATTTCTACACGCGAAGTAGCGTCAGAATTAAATTTATGCCAGTCCAGAGTTTGGAGAACTTTACATAAAAGTAGGTTTAAACCATACAGGATCCATGTGAGTCACTCTTTACTGCCTGGAGATAATTTGAGAAGGCTAGAATATTGTAATTGGTTAATGGGAAGGATAGAAAATGACGAAAATTTTTTAAGCAAAATCATCTGGTCAGGTGAAACAAAATTTACAAATTCTGAAATGATCAACAGAAATACGGAGTACTATTGGGCAGTACAAAATCCCCGACAAAACAGGGCTAGAAGACCACAACATCG
The DNA here is from genome assembly GCA_935421215.2 of Melolontha melolontha. NCBI lineage: Eukaryota > Metazoa > Arthropoda > Insecta > Coleoptera > Scarabaeidae > Melolontha > Melolontha melolontha. The sequence goes on along the minus strand of OW285238.1, from coordinate 166,958,457 downwards.
TTTTGGAATAAACGTTTGGATGGGTATTTTGGCAAATCGTCTCTTAGGACCAGTTATGTATGAAGAACATTTAAATGGAGAAAAATATTTAAACATTTTACGTACATACGTATCTGACTATTTTGACGACAATATCCCATTAAATCAATTACAATATTTATGGTGGCAACAAGATGGCGCACCAGCACACAATGCAGCTGTTGTTAGAAATTTCTTAAATCAAGAGTTTGCAAACCGTTGGATTGGAAATAGGGGAGTTGTTGAATGGCCTGCGAGATCACCTGATTTAAGTCCGCTAGATTTTTTTTTATGGGGATATGTTAAAAATAATATTTATAAAGTAGATGCGCCACAAAACATTGAAGAATTACGAGACAGACTTCAGAATGCCTTCGATGCAGTTCCTAGAAGAACTATACAAAGGGCAGTACAAAATGCCAGAAGGAGTGCCCAATTGTGCATTACCGAAGATGGCTAGATAATTGAACATTTACTGTAATTGGTTATTGTTTACTTTTCTATGTATTTTTATTAATGCTTTTGTTATCTTGTACTCGCTACTGTTGAATTTCTTTTCGAAGAATAAAAAATACTTATCATATCTCGTTTCTCTTCGTTAGTGTATGACATTTTTGTATTATTAATGAACAATAAATGAAATGTTTGACAGATTGAAATTCCAAAGGCTACCTTATTTAATCTTATAATTTATTCTTTCAAATAAAACCTAATATCAAAAACTTTAGTCAGCATGTGGTATATGGTTGAAATCAGAAAAAAAAACTCTTTCTGAAGATGTCTAAATCCAATATGGCGCCTATAAGAAATTAGATAGTTGATGATGGCAAGAAAGAAACGAAACGTCGTATAAAAATTTAGAGTACATCACTGGATAGAGGTTTAGAAATGGCCACAAGGATGTGTTTTATTTTTTCTCTACAAGGTCAAATGTCGGTGCTACAGGTAAAAGAAGAAAATGGGGTTTTCGCGTTTTTTTTAAAATAACGAAGGTCATTTGTCACAGGTCTATTTTCTTTACGGATTTACAACAAACACAAAATTTAACAACTTTGCCAAATTTAAACCTATACTCTATCTCCAATAATAAGAGAGATCCCCATGGTGAGGGCCGAAAATGAATCAGCCTCTATATATACCGAGTGTCCTTGAGATCAGAAGACAACTTATGGAAAAATGTAAAGATGTAATTATGTAGAATACAAATCCAAAATATTTTCCCAAAATTCCCTTTAATAAGTGAGAAAAAAATGGCAAAGATATTTAAAAAATGTTTGTGAGGCTATTGTGCGATCGACTATTATAAAAGACGATGTCTTAAAGTTGACCTTCAATAACAAAAGAAATAGTATTGTTATCGTCCATCTCATCCAGCTGTTACGTATGTAAACATACGCTGTAGCGTATATGTGTGAGGTATTTATTATTTTTACACATTCTGAGTATTTTGAATTCATAGGCGTCACGAAATACAATTTTAGCGGTGTTTCTAATTTCCGGGCTCGCGTCGTAATGTTGTATATAATTACATTTTTCCATTTATCATACGTTTTCTCTTTATTTCAAAAACCTATATATATATATATATATATGAATGTATATATATTAATATATATATATATATATATATATATATATATATATATATGTATATATATATATAATTTAAACAAAATTATCGATCGTAATATATTGAATAAAATAAATTAATTTAAAATAATTTGCAACAAAGTTGTTGCGAAATATAGGGATAACTAATAAATGAGTTTTTTTAATTGACAGACAGCTTGCAGGCTTTTAATTTATTATATATATATATATATATATATATATATATATATATATAGTAAACCTAATCAGTAGGCGATTAAAGGTCTGTATATTACTTCAAAATATATGTATTTAAAAAAACTCTACATGTTTCGGCTGTATACGCCTTTTTCAAGAGAATACAAAATATGAATGACAGGATATCCTGTCATTCATATTTTGTATTCTCTTGAAAAAGGCGTATACAGCCGAAACATGTAGAGTTTTTTTAAATACATATATTTTGAAGTAATATACAGACCTTTAATCGCCTACTGATTAGGTTTACCATATCATACCAAGGTCACGAAGTTATTATATATATATATATATATATATATATATATATAATAAATTAAAAGCCTGCAAGCTGTCTGTCAATTAAAAAAACTCATTTATTAGTTATCCCTATATTTCGCAACAACTTTGTTGCAAATTATTTTAAATTAATTTATTTTATTCAATATATTACGATCGATAATTTTGTTTAAATTATATATATATATACATATATATATATATATATATATATATATATATATATTAATAAAAATAACTTAAATTAACAATACAAGATACCTATATATATATATATATATATATATATATATATAGGTATCTTGTATTGTTAATTTAAGTTATTTTTATGAACACAGAATTTCTATTATATCAATAAAATTTAGAAGTTAACTTCAAAATTCAAAAGTAGATTACTTTTAAGTCTGACACGTCGCTTAAAGACAATGTTTTAATTGATATAACCCGAATTCGGATTTCATTCATAACAGTAACTTGTATATAATTGTATATATATGAAAAATGTGTTCATTCGGAACGTGCAGATACCGGTATTTCATTGTTGTTATAAATCATGAATACACGTTATCTAGAAATACATTTATATATATATATATATATATATATATACATATATATATATATATATATATATATAATATTTTCGTGACCTTGGTATGATATGGTAAACTTAATAAGTTGGCGATTAAAGGTCTGGTTTATTACTTCAAAGTATATATATTTAAAACAACCCTACATGTTTCGGCAATGATGCCTTTGTCAAGGATATAAAAAATATAAATGACAGAATATAAATATATTTATATTCTGTCATTTATATTTTTTATATCCTTGACAAAGGCATCATTGCCGAAACATGTAGGGTTGTTTTAAATATATACATTTTTAAGTAATAAACTAGACCTTTAATCGCCGACTTATTAAGTTTACTATATATATACAGACAACGTGACATTGAAAAAATTACAATGCATATTAACACGCGATAGAGAACTATAAAATACTAAAAGAAGTTCTTATACACTAATGTCCGATCGCCCTTTGTTTTCAAAATACAGGATCTTAAAAGTTTGTTAGAAATTTTTTTTTATTTCCTTCGATTGTAATGATATTACTGAACCAAAATTAGTGTATTGTAATTTCGAGTATTATTAGAATATTATAATAGTTGGCTATGTAATTATGCCACCTGTCAAATTAATATTGCGTTAATTTATTCAAGTTTGTCGTGTTGCTGATTACGTTTGTGTTTGGTTTTGCTGTTTGTCGTCTTCTAAAACTAATATTAAATATAGTTCTCTTTACTTTTGAAGAATACAGAGACATGATTATGTGTTATGGTAAAGTTCGAACAAATTCTTCCGGAGCTCAACGTATCTATCTATCTATCGAGAGAGATATGTTAGAACATTTATTGAAATGCTTAGATGTTCGGAAGATGTCAAAAAATCAAAAGTTAATAGTGGGGTTACCAGAACTCATGGTACTATTGAAAATGAAGAAGCTGTTTTGAAAATAGTAGAAAATAATCCGACAATAATCACCAGAGAAATAAGTTCAGCTGTACGGAAAGTTAACTGTGAATCAGTTAGACAAGTCCTCAAAGAATAGCCTCTTCACCCGTTTCATTTATAAAAAGTTCATCACCCATTGGAACAGGATTATTTACCGCGTGTAGAATATTGTGAGTAGTTGCTAAATCATGGACAAAATTTTCTATCATTAATTTTGTTCACCGATGAAGTCGGTTTTAGCCGCAACGGTGTTTTGAACCTACATAACATGCACTATTGGAGTGATGAAGACATTCCTCAAACCGTAATACGGAATTACCAGTATGGGTTTTGTATTAATGTGTGGGCAGGTACAGTCGACAATTACCTAATTGATCCATTTCGATTGCCCAATCGATTGATCGGCGAGCTCTATCGACATTTTTGGGAAAATGAACTCAACAATTTATTAGAAAATGTCCCATTGAACATTATTCAAAGAATGTACTACATGCATGACGGGCACCAGCTCACTCTTCTCCTAGAACAAGGGAATTTTTGCAACGAAGATTTGGAAATAGGTGGATTGGTCGTGGAAAACTTATACCCTGGCTAGCTTGTAGTTCGGACCTTAATCCCGTCGATTTTTAATTTTGGGGATTTATGAAAACAGAAGTGTATGCCGTAGAAATAAATAGTTAAGATTGGAAAAATGTAGCCATAGAAATAAATAATGAAGAGCCATTATGGAATAGAATTATGGAGTCTGTTGATATATTCCGTATTATTCCAAGCATTTATCAAAGATGTCGTTAATCATTATCACACAGATTGGAAAAATGTATCCAAGAATAAGGCAAAAGTTTGAACACCTTTAGAGCTAGGTACCTTAAACATATTTTTTTAATTTAGTTGGCGTTTTCTTTGTTATGTTATGTTGTTGCTTTTAAAGCTCATGTCGACCAAGTAGCGATTTTTTTTGTTGTGAGGTATTGAAGAAAAATAAATTTTCTAATGCAGTATGTATGAAGATTATTTTTTTTAATCAGAAATACGTCGAATTTTGATATCATGGGAAGGAATTAAAAAAAAATTATGACAAACTTTTAAGATCCTGTGTCTTGAAAACAAAAGGCGATCGGACATTAGTGTATAAGAACTTTTTTTAGTATTTCATGGTCTCCTATAGCGTGGTGCTATGCATTGTAGTTTCTTCAATGTCACATTATATATATATATATATATATATATATATATATATATATATATATATATTGCTATTATACAGTGCGTCCATAAAGTATTGACACAAGCCCGTAATAACGCTATTGTGCATTATTTGACAAAATGCAAAGCTATGTCGATTAATGTTTTTTATTAGCTATATTTAGATGCTACCATTTTGTTTTTTCCGTCGACCTTGAATAAGTTATGGCGTCATTGATAATTTTTTAAAATGTCAATCCAATTTTTTTTGTGCATTTTGAAAGCTTTTACAATTCTTTATTCGATGATGTAAACATTTTGGTATGTTACATTAGAAAAATTTTGAGTAATCAATTTTCAACATTCTGTCATTCCCAATGTGACAAGGTAATTTTTTTTTGACAGCTTGTAAATAATCCGAATCACAACACTTTTATTTAATCCTAATTGTTTGTGTAAAGTGTTTTAATTATTCATTCTCTGAGATGCATTTATCTGAACGGGAACGCATTGAGGTGCTCATGATGATTGGGTTTGGAGATAGACGTCGAAATGTTAGGGAAGTAGCGGAGTTGTTTAATGAAACGCATCCTGAACTGGAGCCTATCGGTTTTTCAACTGTAAGTAAAATCCACAGAAAATTTTTGCGGGATGGGTTCGTTTGAGATAAACCAAGAAGTGGACGCCCATCAACGGCATTAGACACTCAAGTTGACATTTTGTTAACAGTTCAAGAACGTCCTCACATAAGCACACGGTAACTTAGTCGAGAATTTGACGTAGCAAGGGGTAGAGTCGGGAAACTTCTGCATAAATCAAAGTATCATCCCTATAAAATGAATTTAGTTCAAGAGTTGTCTGAGGATGATTTTGTTCGGCGTTTGGAATATTGTGAACGGTTGATGCAAATTTGTTATAATGACCCTCTATTTCTCATCAACATTTTATTTTCTGACGCAGCTACTTTCACATTGAATGGCACTGTGAATAGACAAAATTGTCGATTTTGGTCGACTGATAATCCTCATTGGATGCAAGAGACACAACCCAATACCCGCAAAAACTAAATGTATGGGCAGGGATTATCGGCGATCGCATTGTGGGACTGTTTTTCTTTTATATAAACTTGACTGGGGAAATATACTTAAGTTTTTTGAGGAATGATTTGATACACGTTTTAGCGGTTTTTTTTCCAAATAATGAGGATCCACATTTGCCAGATCCTAGAATTTGGTACCAACAGAATGGTGCTCCTCCGCACTATATGCTACCAGTAAGGCAATACCTCAATAATACATTTCCTAACAGATGGATTGGAAGAAGAGGGGCAACTGAATGGCCAGCTAGATCGCCAGACTTAACCCAATTGGACTTCTTCTTGTGGGGTTACTTAAAATCAAAAGTCTATGCGACACAACCGGAAAATTTGGACGTTTTACGACAACGCATCATCTACGAAACCAGGCTAATTACTCCCGAAATATTACAGAATGTGCGAAATGGAATTTATCATCGCTTAAGATTTTGTCAACAAAATGATGGAAAACATTTTGAGCATTTGTTATAAATTGATACTGAAAATGTCAAAAATAAAACTTAGAATTAGAACACAATTTACTAAAAAATTTTCTAATGTAACATACCAAAATTTTTACATCATCGAATAAGAATTGTAAAAGCTTTCAAAATCCATAAAAAAAATGGGGTTGACATTTAAAAAAATTATGAATGTCGTCATAACTTATTCAAGGTCGACGGAAAAAACAAAATGGTAGCATCTAAATATAGCTAATAAAAAACATTAATCGACATATCTTTGCATTTTGTCAAATAATGCACAATAACGTTACTACGGGCTTGTGCTCATACTTTATGGACGCATTGTATATATATATATATATATATATATATATATATCTATCTATATAGTTACTGTATTTTTTAAATCTAGTCATTTTTATTTTTTGTACGTCAATTTTATTATTTTTCAACTCTACATTTTTTTCCCCAGAACAAGCAACAAATTCTGTTGAGAAATATAGGGTTATTTAATAAAGAAGTTTTTTTATTGACAGACCGCTTACCCGAATTTAAATTAATTTTTTTATTATATATATATATATATATATATATATATATATATATATGGAGTTGACATTTAAAAAAATTATGAATGTCGTCATAACTTATTCAAGATCGACGGAAAAAACAAAATGGTAGCATCTAAATATAGCTAATAAAAAACATTAATCGACATATCTTTGCATTTTGTCAAATAATGCACAATAACGTTACTACGGGCTTGTGCTCATACTTTATGGACGCACTGTATATATATATATATATATATATATATATATATATATATATATATATATATAGTTACTGTATTTTTTAAATCTAATCATTTTTATTTTTTGTACGTCAATTTTATTATTTTTCAACTCTACATTTTTTTCCCCAGAAGAAGCAACAAATGCTGTTGCGAAATATAGGGTTATTTAATAAAGGAATTTTTTTTATTGACAGACCGCTTACCCGAATTTAAATTAATTTGTTTATTATATATATATATATATACACACGATTTTAAAATCTTTGTGGTAACCTACATAGATTTTCTTAAGCTGTAGATAATGTGAGGTATCTGAATAATACTTATAGTGTAGGAATAGTATGAATAGTCAGATAATTAATTATAAATTAAATTAGAATCGAAAATAGCAAGTCCTTCTGTAGAACATGTATCATGACAGGACTGACTGTTACAGAACTGAACAGCCTTTTAATGATTGTGTAACTGAGCCATTCATTCGAACGCTTATTTTCAACAAATTGCAATTATCATTTAAAATCAATTTCATGATTAAACCATTAATTTATGTACAGATATATAACTAATACTTACTTCTAAAATAAATTCTGGGCTAACTAGACTGCGAATGGTGGTGTTGCTGTGTTTGTTGTTGTTGTTCCCACCATGCCATCACGTGTAGCATATTCTCTTTGTGTTCTTCAGGTATATCATCCTCTTCGTGTATTGTAATAGACGGAGGCTCCACTTTAAATTTAATATCCAATTGGGGACTGACAGTTCTCGTATTATAAATTGAGATATAAGAACTGTCATTTTTATCTGTTATAGAGTTAGGTGACATGGAAGTATCGCTGTATACCTCTGGGGACAGTGAGGCATTCGTGTGAATTGAGTTTAAAATAGACAAATCTTGTACGTCACTAAATTCTAAATGGCCATCAATAATTGCCGCGTCTTCCAACAAATTATCATTTAGGGATTCTAAATTGGTAACTAATGCTGGAATTATTTGGTAGGAGTTGTTAATTTTGATGTATTGCTGCTGTGGAGGTGGAGTGGAATTCGTAGATAGTTCATCTTCGTCGATGCTGGGTGACATAATTGGATAAACGTAGGTAGTTCTTGGTTGTGTCACAGTCGTTGATGTACTCATGGAATGGATGCTTGAGGAAGGAATTGATGTCGTTTTAAAATTAGCGCCAGATTCATCAGAGGCTAATATATCCTCCAAGCTTCTTATATATTCCACAGCCATCCTCAAAGTTTCAACTTTGCTTAACTTTTTATTGCCCCCTCTACCATTACTGGATTCAAAGGCTGCAGCTATGGAGTGTGGAATGTGTTGTCTTAAGGTGGCGAATCCATTATTCACTTGTTTGACTCTATTCCTTTCGCGGGCGTTTCTTCGCGCGACAGCGATAGGTGGAGGATTTGTAAGATATTTACCATCTTTAATCATCTTCGTCTTTTTTCGAGCAGTGTTCGTTAAGAGAATATCGTCTTTGCAATCTCTGCTTTCCGGCAGCAATTGAGGTTTGCGAATTAGAACGATATCGCGCCGGTCACTAGTATTAGCATTATTGGTCTGTTGCAGGACATTCATCTTGTACAAATTTGCACCGAATTGAACAACACTTAAACCTGTCATTTATGAGTCGTGTTTCGTTTCCGTAATATTCGTTTCAATTGTTCTGCGTATGAATGTTAACGGCAGAGACGACGTCACTCTTTCACTCTGACACTAAAAGTAAAAGTCACTGTTGACTTGCAATTAAAACTGTTAATCTTCGATTCCCCAATTAACACCAGTTAAGTTCGTCAGTCGTCGGGATCACTAATGTCTTGTTGTTGTTGTTCAATAACGTCATGTAGTGAGTAAACGGTTTAAACTGTTTTACTGTGTTGCGGGAGACACTTAAAAAGGATGACGTAGTACCGGACATATAATTATGATGGCGCGCTCTCAATTGAACTTATTATGTTTGTCGCGTGCTTGAGTTTCTAAGGAACAAAATGAACTACCAATTTTAACGTAACTTTTGCAACACACGGCACGAGACCAGTACAAATAAACCCCTCCCCCTTAGAGCGGGGTAGTTTCGATCACAGCTGTTACTGCTACACGGTTAAAGGTATATGTGGCATATAAGGGTCTTTCGATAAAATAAGTATACGTATATATAGATATATACACATATATATAGAATATTTATATGCGCGTGTAATGTGACTGTGTGAACTCCCGACGTCTGTGCGCGTATAATTGTGTTTGTATGTGTGTGTGGATTTAAAATAAGTAGAAGGGAGGGGTTTATAATCCTGGAAATAGCGGTAGTCTTTTGATTTTTACACATGCGCGTTATTTAAAAAAAGGGCTAGTTAGAGTTAAGCGAATGTTTATGGAACTTCCTAAAATTCTATATAATTCAATGGGATTTGCATATATGAATATTTACGTAGACTCGGTTCTTGAGATTCTTGCCGAGAAATGCTGTTGGTGTTGATTCTAGCACTAGCACAAAAATGTAAGTATATATTCTGCATTGTATATAATTGTGTATCACTAATAATAATAATAATAATAATAATTGTTTGTTGCTATTGTTACTGTTATTATTATTTATAACAAAATTAAAAAAGAAAGAAGGTGGGTCCATAAATAATAATAATAATAATAATAATAATAATAATAATAATAACATTCTTTCTTATAATTAGGTACCGGACACTAGTGGCCGATGCCAGTGTTTATTTATCTGTCATTCGACGTTTTGTTGTTCAAATTAAGTTTATTATAACTAGGGACCGGACAAGAGAGGATCATGACTCATCGTCCACGGGCGCACTAGTGAAAATTTGTATTTTTACAGAGTTTTTAATGTTATTTATATAATTGGAAAACAAACGGGTGCTGATCTATAAAATACGAAATACATTTTTATTTGTTCATTTTATAGTTCAAGTTGAGCAAAGGAGTATTAATATTAACTAGCAATACTTTCTCAAGGTTATCTTCTGTAAAATTTGTTCTCTTTGAATGAAATACACATCCTTGTAGATAGAAAACATCCTTTTACATAGCAAATTGTTATAGGTGTAAACTGGAAATATTCTTTTATTTTAGCGTATTTAGCAGTTAAATTTTGAGGCATTGTCCCCATATGCAATTGTCGCAATGTTATTAAATCTGGATTTCTATTAAAAACTGCGTCTGACTTTTGCCGAAGGTCACATCCGAAGTCACTTGAAATATTTTTCAAATTATTAATAGCCACATCTAATGTGGTTAATCCATCATTTAATTTGACATTTTGATTTTCAAAATAAATAATTAGTTTTGGGAAATTTCCAAAGTGTTCCTGAAGAAAGTACAACTGATTTTTTAAATTTGGGATTTGTATTAGCTCCTTGCACTCAGAAATACTTCGGGCATCGACATTTAAACATGTAACGAAATTTTGTAAACTATCGAAATTCTTTGAATAAAAACTAGTAGTTTCCAATAATGTTCCCCGTCTAGTTATTACTGGAGAAGGAGGCAATGACAAAGATGGAAGTTTCTATCAATTTCCGGAAAGGTGTCTCTGATATATTCACAAAATCTGTGGAGAACATGTGCTACACAACAAACATGCAGTATATTAGGATATGTTTTCTTTAATAGTCTGCCTGTTTTCAACATATTTGCAGCACTGTCACTGACAAATAAAAGTATTTCTTCTTTGTACCTGTCGTCCGAATGAAGCATTTGGTGCATATTTACGTAAATGGTTCTAGATACTGCTTCCGCATCAACTGTATTTATAACATTTGTTGCTATTACATATGCGTTATATGGAATAGTTGGATGTAGTACACTAGCTACAACATGTACCACACACCGTCCTAATATATCGACAGTTTCTTCGGCACTTATCCATATGTACTGATTTGAAAGATGGCTTCTAATGCGTTCTACTGCTTTCGTGTAGCACTTTGAAACAAAATATTTGCGTAAGGTGGATTCATGGGAGGAACATTTCGACAAGTATAGTTCTGGAGAAATGTTTTGAAGGTGGGATTGTTAGCTTTATTTAATGGAATATTTGCCGCGATTTAAGTTTCAAAGAGTTCTTCGTTAAAATTGTCAGATTCCAACTGGTCTAATTTCTGTGTATGTGTTTGCGATGCTGACATTTTACGTGTGATTTCTTGGATTTTTTGACGATAGGTATTTACAAACTTTGCAATAAATTTCAGAATCACTAGCAATGGACATACAATCAGTATGACCATTAATCCAACTCGCCATTGTTTCACAATGCCATTCTTGACGTCGTTCCATATCATATCCGAAAAAGTAACTTAAACAATGTTCTAGATCTAAATAAATGAAAATTAAAAATGTATGCGTAAGCTATTGAAACTTAACCAAATTCACCGGGTACTTACGTCGAAATAATTGGAAGAAGTAGATTCGATGAAACGATATTAAACAGGATCTATTACAAACATTACGATGTAATTAACAGTTAAAACAATGAAAGAAAAAGACACTAACTTACCGTATTTTGTTTATCTTACGAAATATAAACTAATAAATAAAATAAATTATAAAAACTTCTCACGCTTCCATCGACGGCCATGACGAAAGGAATTTAACTGTAATATTGAAGTAATTGCTTCACAATTCAACGACAAAAACATATGTGCGGTTAACCGAATGAATGGTGCTATTCAATAACTGCGCGATGTTATAGACTAATTTTATGATCCATCGTAATTTCGGCCTGATGTTTCCGGTCTCTAGTAATCATGGAAGTCTCAAAGAGCAATAATTTACTTTTTGTGGAAAAAGGGTGCGAAAACTTCAATAATTATTAAAAGTATGTAAAGAGTGTTTGGTGAGTTTACAGAATCTAAAAGTACTGTATGTCGGTGGATCAATCGTTTTAAAAATGGTAGAACGTCGCTTGAAGCGACCACGCAGTTGTCGCTCGAGCACCTCGGTAAATGAAAGAAACATTACTGCCTAGGAGAACCTATTGAAAGAGGAGATACGAATGACTATTTCTGGTGTACATCTAGTGTACACTACAAGTTCATGGGATCTTACATGATTGATTGGGCGTAGGCAAGGTTTCAGCCCGCTGGGTGCCAAGGTTGCTGGGACCGCAGCAGAAACTCAATAGGTCTGACACTTGTCGTCAACTTTCAGAGCTGTTAGTCCATCACGGTGATGAATTTTGGCAACGGATAATAACCACTGACGAAACGTGGATTCCTTATTTCGATCCTGAGACCAAAAATCTATCCAACCATTGGCGTAAATCCGAAGAAGGACCTCCACTTAAGGCGCGTGCAGTTCCGTTTTGCTTACTGTATTCTGGGATTGCGAAGGGATTATTTTGATGGATGATCTGACGAAAGGTACTACAATTAACACACAATCTTATTCGAAGTTATTATCCGGACCACTGCGGCAGGCACTTACCAGCAAACAGTTATTGCAAGAGGATAATGTAAGACCGCATACCGCAAGAAAAATGAAGCATGATTTGAACGATTTACGATGAGAATTACGTCCGAATCTACCTTATTCACCGGATCTCGCACCGAGTGATTTTCATCTGTTCCCAGATTTGAAAAGACCTTTACAGGCTTTTCGTTTTGAGAGTTTAACTGATGTAAAACATAAACATTGCTGCATTTAAAATCAATAGCAGCATTCTATTTCTTACTTCTCTTAACAAAAAAAAAATATAGTAATACACATGAAATGATGTCAATTTTAAAACTCCACAAATTATTTGTAGAATGATTTTAAAAATGGATTTGTAAATTAATGTAACACATTTTAATATTTAGTAATTCACTTAGCATACAGGTTGTTATAGTTTTTATAACATCGACAGTTGTTACGTATGTATACGGTGTGTGTGTAACTTCGATAAAGATACATATCTATTATTTATATATATTCCGAATTCATAGGAGGAGCTTGATATAATTTTCAGGGGGTTTCTAATTTTGGAGATTGCGTTGAAATTAAGTCACAATATATTGGATTCACATTCTATATAATTACATTTTATAATTTTTCATACGTCGTATTTTTACATTCAAGGACACTTGTACAGATTTATGGGCTGATTTAAATTGAATTTGCTGTCCAGTTTCCAACCTTTGTTCAGCAAGTGCAGAGCCGGTCACGCGCAACGCCCTAGTGCAGACCAGTGATGCCAGACGACCATAGTCAAAAATCTCTAGTTGTTCTTCAAAAATTCCCTAGAATTACCTAAATATTTTTCTATGAATTTACATAAAAAAACAACATTCAAACAAGGCAAGTATATTGAATTAATAGGTATTAAAGTATTACAATACAGCAAAAATTAGTAGCTATTAATACACATTTTTATTCACTTATACAATTGCTTTGATTGGAACAATTTTAAATGGGCATCACTAATGTTAAATGATTTACAACAATTTCCAGTATTGGAAAATCTAAATAGCGAAATAGCATTTAGTGCCTTATTTTCTAATTTATTTCACTTCTTATATTTAACATCAGTGACAGCTGAAAATACTCTCTCGGTTTCTACATTGCTATGCGGTAAAGACATGAATAAACTGGCTAGATGTGCAATATTTAAAAATTCATATCGGTCTTGAAAATTTCTTTTTACCAACATTCATCCTATGTTTTGCGGTTACTGCATGCTTTTCTAAATCTGATTTTCCGCACTACAGCTCAACATTACATGCCTGGCACTGGCACAGGAACTTGTCTTTATGATGTTCCAGTAGCTAACCCCTAAAGTGAAGATCTCCAAGCCATTTCATTTATGAGTTTATTATGAATTTATGAGAGTATACATATACATGTTTCCTGTAGAATTTTTCTTTTTTTTTAGCAGGAGTCATAGAAGGTTGATGTGTGCTTTGTGTGATATGTGCTTTCCCCATGATTTTATTAAAAAAATCCCCTTAATATTTTTTTCTTTCTTATAAAACCACCAACCAAATGAAATAATTCTGCGTGTCCCGAACGAAACATTTTCCTATTGTCGTCGATTCAGAATAGTTGATATGATTATATTAAGTAAACTATGTAACTAGTTGAAAACAGAGCAAGTATTTCATGAAAATATTTATGTATGTATAATGAATGGACGAATCACCAAGTTATATACATATTAAGAAAATTAATACTGGTAGCTGTAACTTTGTGGTAATTCATTTTGAACATAATAAAATAAAATAAAACAATAACTTTGTTATACCACTTTATTCACATGTAATAGTGACCGCGGTTTCGACATACAATGTCATGATCAAACTGCAAAAGTTACAGGCCTACATAGATCTTATAAATGACACAAAAATATATGGGGGTGGTTTATGATGTACTCATAGACAACTACAAACATTTCTTAACTACATAAATTCAATCCATTCTAATATCAATTTTCCAGTGGAAATAGAAGAGAATAACAGTATTAACTTCCTGGATTTAAAATTAAACAATTTAGATCAGAGCTTAAAATTTGATATATATCGTAAACCTACTTTCACTGATTGCATTATTCCCAAACATTCACTACACCCTAAGACACACAAACATTCATTTTTTAATTCTATGATACATAGAGCATTAAATATTCCTTTGTCTAATGAATCTTTTGTTCGTGAAATCAATACTATAAAACAAACAATAGTTATAAAAGTAGCGTAATTGACAGTATACTAAAGAAAAGCAGTTGCAAGTGGCCCTTAGTTTAGTATATCCTAAAGATAGTGCTAATTTGAAACAATTTGTCTCGGTAACTTACTTCGGTAAAATAAGCGAGCAAATTGGAAATATAATTTCAAAAAATAATAGTAATGTTAGTATAGCTTACAAACCATATGTAAAAACAAGTAATTTCATTTTTAACGCAAAACCTAAAACAGATATCAATAATAAATCAGGAGTGTACAAATTATATTGTAATGATTGTCAAAGTGTATATATAGGTCAGACTGGTCGAAGTTTTATTGTACGGGTAAAAGAACACATGAGGTCATATAAACTAAAGAAGACAGATTCAACATTCGCAAACCATCTTATTACAGAATGGCATACATTTGGTCATCATAAAATATTGCATTTGGCCGAGAAAGGTCGTAAATTAAATCTTTTAGAGTCACTTGAGATTTTTAAAAGCGGAAACAACACAATAGATATTGTTCTTAACGACCAGTTGGATCTTATATATACACCTCTTTTCCAATGTTGTATATAATAGTTAAGTATATAGTAGTAATTTTAAATAACATCATAAACCACCCCCATATATTTTGTATCATTTATAAGATCTATGTAGGCCTGTAACTTTTGCAGTTTGATAATGACATTGTATGTCGAAACCGCGGTCACTATTACATGTGAATAAAGTGGTATAACAAAGTTATTGTTTTATTATATTTTATTATTTTATATCCATATTTTTGATAATTTTGATACAAAAATAAAAAAAAAAATTATTAGGATTTTTCTGGCGTGCCTTCTTTTGAACAAAAGATTCACAATTTTTTTAACTGTTTGTTTGTTAAAAGTCTTTCTTTGGAGACTGTGGTTAAGTAAAAACTTAAAAAAGGTATACACCTTTTTACAAGTTTTACATAACCACAGGGGTTATATAACCCCTTACCACAATTATTAATCGTATCCTAAATACGTATTTCGACAACTAAGTTGTCATCATCAGTCTGACTGATGATGACAACTTAGTTGTAGAAATACGTATTTAGGATACGATTAATAATTGTGGTAAGGGGTTATATACTTTTTTTAAGTCTTTGTTTGTTGTTGTTTTACCGATTCTTTTTTTATATATTATATAACTAGCCAATAGATGGCACTAAATATTAGGTAGTATTAAATATAAAAACAAAGAATTTATAATATAGAAACAATTAAAAAAGTAATTAGTAAATTACTACAGAGTGGTAATTTGTTTTTTGGCTTTTGTAATTCAATTGGCTTCCTTTTTTTTAAGTCTTCCCTATATAATTCCAAAAATTCTTTTTTTCCCGATTTGACAAAAAAGTCCCTAGAACTAGGGAAAAATCCCTGATCTGGCATCACTGGTGCAGACTGATCCTATGTTTGGCATTAATTTATTAGTATATTATTATTACAATTATTATTGTTATACAATTAAAGAAAGCGCTTTCTTTGGAAAGTGTGGGTAAGTATAAAAACTCAAAAAAGGTATAAATACGGATGCAAATATTAATTGTAGGGGTTTTATCCCTTTTTTAGAATGTTAAGAATAACACGAAAGTTGAAACTGTTGGGATATTCGGTATTTGAAGCACACATAATTAGAATAGAATAGTATTACCGCATAAATCCGATTCTCTATGTCTCTCGAATACTAAATTCCAAATGTAAGTAAATAGTAGGTACTTATTATGGTGGAATAGATAATGAGGTGTGCGGTAAAACAATCAACAAGTACAACTGAATTTATAGAAGGAATTACTAGTTGGAAAAACTCTGAAATAACAACGTAACCGGTAAATAAACAAAAAAGTGTTTTTATTTTAAACACATATTCTTGATTATATATGTTATTGCTAGTTTAAAAATAAGAAGTAATTGAACATGTTTGCTCATATAATTGGATTGTGGAAAAACAATTGATATCTCGAAATAAGCCGTTTAAAAATAACAAGCAGGCTAAGCTATAGTTTCTTAATTAACAGGTAAATTTACGTTGTTCGTAATAAAATATTTATCGTCATATGCAATGGTGACTGATTTTTCAATGAAATACTTATTTCATGGTGAAAATTATATTTCGTTTTCCATCATAATTCCAATTAAATTCTATTATACCTACCTCAGAAAGTTTCTTAGTTTCTTTAATCCGTCTAAAAGGTAACATTGGTTAACAAATTTTAATTTTTTTTATTTTTCTTTAAACAATGTACAATTTGAAATTCCTGATAAAGCTGTTCCGTTTCATTGCGCCATCCCGGGATATATTCTCTACTTTGCTGTTGCTAATATGGCTTTTATGAATCTATTATAATTGCTGCTTTTTGAAGGACTCCATCTGACGGCTTTGTCTAACTGCGCAGCGAATTTATCTCATTGGGTCTTCCCAACTTAGGCGTAGAGTGGATTATCGAGATTTTAATTTCATGCCCCGGTATACTATTTTTCATTTGCGAGTTTAAAATCATTCAATGCGTACCGTACCGTCCTCTGGGTTAATATTTTGTAACCGTATCGCCCCCCGCTGTTCTCATGAATCCAGCCCGTAGAATCATTCGATCAGAGACTGTTAACGAATCCAGTTGAGAGTGGTAGTGTGCTTACTTTCGATTAAGAGGAAGTTTAAAATTCACGAATACTACGAGTCTTTGTGTATTAATCGCTTATGCGGATCCTGTTGTAGCACGTCAAGTATTATATAGAATTGCTGTTTACCGATTTTGGAGTTAGGAAGCTTAAAAGGGGAAATCTTTCTGTTCTGGCAATATTTTATTCAGGCATTTCTTATATGGAACTCCGGATTTATTAAAAATTCTCTTGCGAAGTTAAAATTCAGACACCTTAGTCTGCAACTATCTATGATTTTCATTCTCCAGTGTCACTTAATGGAGAAGAAGACGTAAAATTTGCAATCTTTGAGGGCTGATGGTCTATGTGACTCGCGTTTCCGGATGAATAGATGTAGATGCCGACCTGTGGGTAATTTCCTATGGACGTAACGAAGAAAAACAGAGTAACTCGTATGATCTTTCTTTAACGCTATAGTTGTTGTTACTTCTAAAACTAATTTAACGTTTTAAATTTAATTACTCATAATTAATTCAATTATAAATTTCCTATTTCATCTAAAATTTAATTAACGTTCCGAAATTATTATACATTCATATTTGGTGGTATTATGGAACATAATATATTTTTGTAAGATATGTGAAATCTAATTACGATTGAATTCAATTCATATTTCAGTTTTGGTGTTTTATAATTTTATCGTAATAATATTCTTTTTAATGTATTTGAATTTATTCTAAATTTCTATTCATTTTGGTTCATAATATTTTAAAGTAAAATTTCTTATTGCCGTTAGATTCTTACGATATAGTGGATGAAATTCTGGAAATATATTTGATTAAAATTTTTGAATTTCACGTAAAATAATTTGTTATGTCATAATTTGAATGTATTAAATTGTGCCGTTATTTCTATGGATCCCTAGATAAGGCTTTTATTTATTTAAATCTGGACTATTCTCGGATTTTTTTTTTATTGTGTATTTACTTAATTAATCTATCCCTTTGTTTTCTATTTCCTTAGATATTTAATTCATATGCTTATATTTCATATTATGCTTAGATTTTTTTTTATAAAATCAATTTTTTTTGGTAATGTTTAAATTTCAAAAATTTTTAATATACAGAGTGATCATATTTTTGAACGATATATTTATTTATTTTATAGTTGTTACTGAATACCATTTTCATTTAACGTTGTCTTTTTTATTTTGTTAATATACGAATCTGTTTTCTAGCTTTTTCGTTACCTTTTGTTTTCTTTAGCAAGTTTGAACTTTGAGCGTCGTCGTTCACTTTTCTTTCCAGATTGTAGGTATCCTGTGAAGCATTCCACCGTTTTGGATTTCGCTTTTGTATTTAGTAGTCTGTATGCGTATGCGCCTATGATCGCGCGATCGCTTTTCTCCGTTTTCAGATTCGATCCTCCGTAAGTAAAACTGAGTGGTGGTACCTACCATCTTTTTTTAGTCACTTACGCTGTCTCCGTCCTAAGGGCATATACAATAAATAGAAGCTCCCGTAAAATTTGTACGATACAACTACTGGTTTCGATCTATTTTCGGTTATCTTCATAACGTCGTCGCTGCGCCTGCGCGCACGTTGGTGGCAATTATAAAAATAATAAAGGAAGAACGAAAAAAAAAATCAGGCGTCTATGAGCTGAATTGTGAGAGTTGCCAAAAATTCTATGTGGACCAGACATGCCGTTCTTTAAACATATGAGGTCCTTTCACAACAAAAAACAGATTCTCATAATATCAAACATTTATTAAAATGTAAACATGACTTGGACCCCAATTTCAAAATTTTACATATACAGAATGTAAGGGTTCTCTTAAATAATTTAGAAGCTTTAGAAATTAATTAATTTAAAAACACAAACTTATTATTAAATAACAAATTAGACATATCCAAACTCCCCACTTCTAAATTTATTCATTGTAAACAAAGACCGAAGATCACTTAGGTCAGTTAGACACTAATATTGTAAAAAGTCTTTCTTTGGAGACTGTGGTTAAGTAAAAACTTAAAAGAAGGTATATAACCCCTTACCACAATTATTAATCGTATCCTAAATCGTATTTCGACAACTAAGTTGTCATCATCAGTAGGTAAAACCACTAATCAAGGTGTCGTACATGGGGCACAGTAAAGCTAGAAAACTGCTTACGCAACAACTTTACGCGGCGTCCACGTATACACTAACTTAAACATGCAAATATATCGAACGAAAGGATCGACAAAAAATTCCCTCTCTTAAGGAAAGGGGCACCCACATGTGTTTATACTCCAGTCTCCAAAGAAAGACTTTTCACAATGACTTCCCGGTCAAAGAAGTTTAATAGATTTCACAAGTTATATATTAAAGTTAAACTCATAAGTACAGATATTAATTTCCTGAAACGGTGTAAACGTAACAATGTTTTTCCTAAATTCATGAACGTAAATGTAACGACAAATTGTAGAAATAACGATAAAGTCATTTCATATGCAAAAACGAAATGGTTGAACCTTGAAATGAAATATCTGTATAGTAAAGGTAGTAAATTAGAATTAGAATTATATAATTTGCATTTAAAATTAACTAAAAGCATGAACAATAAGGAATTTGAAGAGTTGTGTAACTTTTATAGGAAAATAACGGAAATTAAAGACCATAAATTGAAAAAGAAATGTTTAAAACTAAATAAGAAATTCAGAAAGTTATGTCCACCAAAAAAGTAAATTAATAGAATTCCTATAAAAGAAACACTAGTGATCAATCAATCATCCGAGAATTTTAGTGATGTAGAAATAGATTTGTTAAACAAAGGTTTAAAATACTGTTTGCCAAGCCGTCAGATTCCTATAGAACAGGTGATTGCAAGTATCGAAACTTCGATTAAGTATTTAGAACAAGGGCCAAAAAACTTTATTCGAGAAGCTTGTAAAACCCAAATCGATAAGAATTTGCAGCAGCACAAACAGAAGTCGGTCAATAAAGAATGGAATATAATTAAAACTCTTAGATCGAAGGACTGTTTTTACCTAAAAGCAGATAAAAGGAACAAGTTAGTAATTATGGACAAAATCGACTATTTTCAAAGAGTTAAAAATTTAATTGCCGAACGTCCGTATGTAGAAATTAAGAGAAATCCGTTACCTAAGATGATTAGTGGCACAAAAGACGCGTTAAAGAAATGTCCAATTTTAATAACTTCTACCCAAAAGTATAAATTAAATGTTAGTAATCCTTTAGTACCAAGAATGTATTGTTTGCCGAAGATACATAAACCAGGTAACTCGATGAGACCTATCGTTTCAGGTATCAACTCACCGACTTACTTGATTTCCAAATGGTTAGTGAATGAATTTAAAAATTTACCCGTAAAACCAGAAAATTTGTCAGTTAGTAACTCATTCGATGTAACGTCATTATTCCCCTCGGTACCTATTCAAGAGACTATGAAATATTTAGAAGGCTTGCTCCACAAGAATAACATTGAACCTTCAAAAATAAAAGAATACATGAGATTTACAACTCTGTGCATGACGCAAAATTGTTTCCAAGTAGGAGAAAAATTTTATGAGCAGAAACAAGGCACAAAAATGGGTAACTGCCTATCTCCTTTCATAGCCAATTTATTCATGATTCAATTTGAAGTAGAATTTAAAAATAACGCTAAATATTTCCCGAGAGTCTGGATCAGGTACGTAGATGACATTCTCGCGATTTTTGATAGACGGAAACGGCGAATTAGACATGTTCGTTAATCAGTTAAATTTGAAATTTCCGACGTTTAAATTTACGGTGGAAAAGGAACACAATGGTAAGATACCATATTTAGATACTTTACTGATTAGGAATAAACATAAAATAGAAATCGATATTTTCCGGAAAGAAACCAATGTTAATAGATTCATCATCGTGGATTCAAGTCATAGTTTTCAGCATAAGACAGCTTCTTTTAATTTCTTAGTCAATCGGTTACCAAATTTTCCGTTAACAAAAGAGAGATATGAAATAGAACTGGATTTCATTAAAAATATCGCGAAATATAATGGCTTTGACATAGAAATAATTAGAAAACAAAACTAAAAAATACAATCCGCGAACCCACAAGTTTGATATCTCAAAGTAACCAGGAGAAAAAGTACATGTGTTTACCATACCACCCCATCACGAAAAACATTAAAAGTTGTGAAAGAACGAGGTCTCAAAGTTGCCTTTCGGTCCGAAAATACTATCAAAAGTCTCCTAGGGAATACCAAAGATAAAGTTAATTTTAATTCGAAATCAGGTACATACGAAATTAATTGCGATGATTGTAATTTGAAATATATAGGCCAAACAAAACGACCAATAATAACTCGGTTTAAAGAACACATATCACATATTAAATACAATAGACCGGATAAATCTAACATTGCCAACCATGCCTTAAGTACACTGCACAATGTGTCGATTAAAGGGTTGAAACTTGCCAAGCCCATTAATAACCCCCGCGATCTTGACGCCTACGAAAGTATTCATATCGCTAAAAACAAACAAAATTCTATGAACAGAGATAAAGGACCGATCCCCTTCACCTGTGTCTTTTCATTCTTAGAACCCTAAATAAAAAGGTCGTGGACGTTTCAAATTGGAGTATAAACACATGTGGGTGCCGTTTTCCTTAACCCTGCAGAACTCGCGCCATTCTGTGGAACGCGAGCCCTCGCGCGTGAGCATTTTTCTCACGCTTCATATTTTTTTTTTATAACGTCAGGATGCAAATAAAACTAGTACTTTTTAAGTCAAAATCAATATTTATTGTTTTTTAAACATGTTATTTGCTTAAAAAAGTTTAAAATCTCTAACATCTGCTAATAAAATAGAAATAATAAAATTGTAATCGAAAATAAATTGCAAAAAATCCTGTATTCTCTAAAATGCTAACCACTCTGATCTGAGGAACTATTGACGTTGGAACATGAGGGACAGACATATTTAGCATGTTCTGTACAAATCACTTTATTGCACCTCTCGCAATGTTTCTTGCTTTTTCGATTTTTTCGCCTAGGACAAAACGCACAAAAACTGAGGCAACCTCTCGCACAACTGTTGATTCCTTCATGTTACAAGGCAAATTCTGTTTTGAAGATCGATTTATCAAATGTGGTTTGATCAATTCTTGAGCCAACTCTTTCAAATATAATCTGCGGTCTTGAATAATTTCGGTATTATTTTTATATATTATTTGAGAGTTGATACCGCCTATATCCAAAATTGAGAAAAATAATCATAGAGGCCATCTACAACAGAACCTAGAGACAGAGTAAGCTCATCTACAACATCGACTCCGCCTTTTGTCAAATTATAAAACGTGATTATCACCGGTTTTGAAGCATCTCCAGATTCTTCATCGATTTTATCATCACTATGAAATGTAGATAACATAGAAACAATTTTGTTTGGTTTCGGTTTGTATGAAACTAAAACCATAGGTTTTCAAAATGCAAATATGCTGCTATTTAGTGGTCTAATTTTAGTATTCAGCATCGAAGGCGGTATCTCTTTTTTATTTTTTCTTAACGTTCCGACAATAGTTGTTTTCATTTGTATCATGTCTTTGGCTAGTGGTATAGATGTGAAATAGTTATCCTTCATAACGTTTCGGCCTGTGTTCAAAATTGGTTGCGTTATTCGTTTTACTACAGAGCTTGCCGAGTTATCCAATTTAAATGGGCCTTCAGGCTGTTTACCTGAATAAACTTCTAAGTTGCATGTATAAAACATTCTAGAATCTACTAAGGCCTATATCTTCAAATCATATTTTGCTGGTTTATTCACGATGTACTGCCTGAATTTGCACCGGCCACGAAAATTTTCCAGCATTTCATCGACTGTGCAGTATTCACCAACTTGATAGTTGTTTAGGCATTTCTCTACAAATTGCTCGAATACTTGCCGAATTGGAGCTAAATTGTCATATTTCTTTCTTTCCACTCTGTCAGTTACGTTATCAAATCTAAGAGAGCGTAATAAAAGGTGAAATCTCTCTCTAGACATTGTAAGCTTGAAGCATTCTGGAGCTGTGCCATCGCCCGACCAGAGTTCCCGAGTGTTCAAATATTGAGCCTTTTTTATCCCAGCCATATATAATAGTCCAATGAGAGCATATATTTCTGTCTCATTTGTTGCACGACAATCCCTATCTCGCGTATAATTTGGGCGCAACTTGTCTAGAAAAATATTTGTACAGTTCACAATATGTCGAATTATATCAGGCGGAAAAAATAACTCCCAACATTATCTTACAGATTTTGCATTTTTTGCAATGGAGGTGACACCGGGTAAATGACTAACAATATTTTGTCTCGGAGTGCGAGTGTTAGGATAAGGCGAGTGGGCCAACCAGCGAGTTGTGCCATCTTTACCAATATAATGATGTTCTCCATCAAATTGAGGCTCTGTGTCAACTATCATATCATCATTTTCGTTATCACGATCTGATTCTTCTGTGTCTGTATTATGGTCCCTGTATTCACTGACATTGTCACTCTCCACTTCATAATGATCTCCATCATGAAATAAATTTTCTGATTCCTGGTCAAGGGCTGGTTGAGTAGCCATCCATGTTGGTTGTGGATTTAATTCTGCATATTGTTGTCTTGCTAATTCGACAATTTTCCGAGTTCTACTCATTGCCATTATACTAAAAAAATAACATCGTCATATAAATATGTCATTTTCACTAATATAAAACATTTAGTACACGACCTAAACAGTAATAAATGCAATACTTACATAAATAAGGTTAGAAAAACACATCAATGCTATAACTCGCGTAGTGAGAGAAACGCCAATAGGCAAAACAAAACACCAATGCCGGAACTAGCGCCGTGAGCGAAATGCTCACGGAGTCTGCAAGTGATTGACAAGTTCTTCCTAGAAATTGCTACAGACGACTATTTGGTGTTTAGGTTGCATTTATAAACAGAAGTGATACTTAAACTCAGCTAGAGGGCGCCTCGTTCCTATATCTCAACCCTCTTTAAAAATACAGCAATTCTGGCTTAAGCGTGAGCGAAATCCTTATAGGCGCGAGTTCTGCAGGGTTAAGAGAGGTAATTTTTTGTCGATCCTTTCGTTCGATATATTTGCATGTTTAAGTTAGTGTATACGTGGACGCCATGTAAAGTTGTTGCGTAAGCAACAACTAAGTTTACTAGCTTTACTAGCTAAGTTTACTAGCTTTACTGTGCCCCATGTGCGACACCTTGATTAGTGGTTTTACCTACTGATGATGACAACCTAGTTGTCGAAATACGTATTTAGGATACGATTAATAATTGTGGTAAGGGGTTATATACCTTTTTTAACTAATATTGTAAATTCAATTAGTACCTAAGTTTAATTAGTATTATATGCTATGATATATATGATTTTTATTAATATAATTTTGGCATTCTCTGTTTTATTTCAAGTATTTTGTGCCTTTTACTCTTTAGTCTAATCAATGTATTTCCAATTTTGTAAAAAAATTGAAACATAAAAATACCTCCCGGATTCAAAACTCATTCGAGGTTGAACTATTATAACAAAAATAAATATAACAGAAAATATATTACATTCATTTTAGTACAGTTTAACACAGTGTCGTTGCTTCTTATTATTCTTCTCCTTACTTTATCAAAGTCTTATTTTATTTGAAGAATTACCGTGTACTTCATATATTCCGTTTTGTTTGATATCCTAATTTCCCTAGAGAAAGTTGCATCGGCACCAACAATATTTATTATTAAGTTAAAGTTAAAATATATTTATCTCCACTTGATCAGTTTTTGTACGTATTCCTCCTACGTATCTAATTATACAAAAATTAAATATATCCTGCGTTGACACGAAATAAATAACGCGCTAATAACGTACAGTTTCGGCGTTTAAAATATATTTATACGTTTAACAGCTCGATGTGGTACCAGCATACTTGTATTACTTTTACACTTTCTGACAATCCGGACATAAATTCCCATCGGCCGCAGGGTCAATCTCCAGGTCATCCATATGATGCGTGCAATATTTCATTGGTAAACTGGAATCACCCTCCTGGCTTCTTGGCCTAATTTGAGCAAGTCGGTTGTTTTAAACGATCGCGGCATGTGTGTGGGATATTCATGGAATTTCTAAAATTTTATGCCGTATTATTCCGCGAAATTGTACAATATTTGCGAAATATTTTTTCATTATAGCTCTGAAACGCTAAATTAGTAAAAACAATATTCGATTTGCATAACTGTGGAACTAGTAATAAATTAAAAGTGGAAAATACTATCGAAGGGAGCTGAAAATATTGCAAGAACATACGAGGGTGACACTGAAAGTTTTTCGAAAATCAAAGGATTAGTTAAAAAAAAAATTAAGTGATTTTATTCTTTTTCAAAATATGCCCCTTTAACATCAATACATTCTTACATTCGATGAAACCAGTCTTTAAAGCAATGATGCCGCTCTTCCTGAGACACTGTAGAAACAAGGTTTTTACAATATCCACTGATTCATCTGATGACGTAGAAGTGATTTCATGTATTTTATCTTTAATTCTTGACAACAAAAATGAATAAAATGATGCTAGGTCAGGGCTGTCTGGTGGAGGGTCTATGGTGGTGACGTTTAGGGCAACCAGATACTCAGTTGCTAGTTTTGCTTTATGCGACGAGGCGTTGTATGGTGTAAAAATTATTTTTGTCTTTTGGATCTTTTTCACGAACTTTTTAAAAAATTTGTGATATACAAACATTTGTGTACAAATCAGCAGTAAAGGTGCATCTATCTTTTAATGTTATAGTATCAATAGAAAAAAGGCTAATGTCAAGAATCTGCTTGAGATTTTTATTTGGAAAAAAAATATTGGAACGTTTAGAGGACCTAAAAAGGAACAACTTTGCTTTATAAGCTTATGAGGGCAAACGTACTGTAAAGCTAAAAAAAAAAACAATTAAGTAACCTTTCTTTTTGTATACGTTTAATACAAGCGCAATTAACCAAATCTCGGAAGCTCCTGGTATTTATATGAACTAATATTGGTTGCGTTGGTAGGGTTGGTTAGGTTAGTTGGGTTGGTTGTGTTGTGTTGGATTGGTTGGGTTGGGTTGGATTGGGTGAAGATGCGTGCATAAAAATAAAAGGAACTTCCGAAATTTGGATAGTTGTGCTTGTGTTGAACGTATACAAAAAATTAGCAATTAACTCGCAATTTTTTTAATTTTGTTGTAGCTCCGCAGTACGTTTGCCCTCAAACGTTTATAAATCACAGTTGCGGCTTTTTAGATTCTATAACGGTTCCAATAATCTTTTTCCAAATAAAAATCTCAAGCAGATACTTTACAAACTCAAACAAAAAAAATTACCAGCACTGTGAATTCGTCGGACTTTCGTAGGCTTAGATTCCGTTCGAAAGAGCCATTGAGCCGATTGACTTTTCTATTAAAGATCATAACAATAAATTCATGATTCATCACGAATTTGAAGTACCGGCTTGGAATTTATTCAGGGTTTTTCTGGACCATCCAATGCGTTGTTGATTTTGATCGGAAGTCAGTTGATGTGGAATCCATCAACAACAAAGTTTTCTCACGTTTAACTGTTGAAGAAAAGTGGATTAGATTCATACCAATGTCCCAATGTCGTCCGAATAAATTCATATGATATCCGTCAAGCATTGCTCGAACACCAGAAATAATCTCATCGGTAACAGCAGTTTTCGTTTGAATTGTTGTACAATTACAAATTATTGCCTTAGAAGGAGTTTCTTCGCCAAATGCGTTTCTAAGTCGTTTTTTACGTTGTTTAGGCATTAATGACAATTTAAAATCGTAAATATCACGGAAATGTTTTCTATTTAAATTCATTTTTGGGCGAACACATAAATTTTAAATTATGATAATTAACAAACTATTAGAGCAAATCAAACAAACTACATGGTAATTAACTCGCAAAACATTAAAAAGTAGCTTGCAAATAATAGTAAATTCATTTTTATTAGAAACATGGCCATTCTAGATTTTTTCAAGTGTTCCTCTCGTATATTCATTACAGGACAGTCAGTATACCGTTTTTTATTATTACACATTTTATTATTATTAAACATATATTTTTGCTATGTGTAACTTTAAAATTGTCAATGCATTAGCAACATACTGGGCAACCAGTCATACTCTTATGATTCGACGAGTGACAATCATGTGCTTCTAGAAAAACCAAATTGAAAGCGTGTTTTGTTTGTTTGATATCTTTTTTTAGGGGTCGTACTATTGTTTGATTGGACAAAAATGTTCAAACAATAGTACAGCCCTTAAAAAGCATATTAAACAAAGAAAACACTTTAAATTTCGATAAAACCGCAATGATTACATCTGAAAAAACAACAAAGTAAGAAATATACCAGAAAGCATCCACATACAAAAAAATATACAAATTCAATATATGACCGAACAGATTTAAATAACTTGTCAGGAATATACCAACTCATTACATAAACACCCTCGTTAAAATAACAATATAAATATCACAAAAATAAACACATGTCAGAGAAGAGTTAAACGAACCCCCTCCCACTGCAAAATGTTGACAAAGCTAACATTCTTTCCACACATCAAAATAAATACATGGCGAAAAACGGTACTCCTGCTAATTCAAAAAGTTTAGTTTTATTTAGAAATGCGTAACAAATATGTCCCAATATTTTTACACCACAAAAATTTAATATAAGTAGATTTATTATAATATCGCCTCTTACAATTTTTAACATTTAAATAAATTTTACAGTTTTAAAAAAAGATACTATATATAGTATCGAAACGTCAAATTAAATATTGTTCTAATTACCCGGCCGCTACTCCCAAAAAATATTACTTTTATCTCGCATATATAATGATGACATATTTTCTTCCTTTCGCGACAAAGTTTTAGAATTGGGTTCCCTTATTTACGCTAATATATTACGAAACACTTCGAGCTAACAAGGCCGTTTATATTCAGAAGGAAAAAACTACGTTACTACGATAGCTATGTTATTTACTGTTGTAATAATGCAGTTGTAAGTATGTACTTGGGGAACATGTCCTGTGATTAATATCATATATCTTTGTTATTATCGTGCGACTGTTAATGAGTTTAAAATTCATAGCTTTGGATCATATAAAGCACATTTACGTTTTTATCAGTGGGGGACTCTTCATTATATTTTCATCGTGCTTATAAATTTCTAGATATGTTAACTAATTAAGAATCTAATACGTGATGTTGAGAATTGGTCGATGTTATATACTTTACTGGGTTGTCAAATTTTTATGTAGAATAATTGTCGCCGTCACATATATTCGTAAGACTGTTTGTGACTTGTTAGTAGTCCATAAATAATAAATTGAATGTAGTCATTTTCTTTCATGTTATGTTTTTTGTGTTGTATGGTGTGTGTGTATAGTATCATGTTTTCTCGTATTTATTAACCCGAGATACATTTACTGTGTTGTTGTTAATTGTTATTCAATAACGGTATACATTCGCGTAGTATTTATGTATTATTACTTAAGAATTAATTGCTTACAAATACAAATGCAATTTATTTACCATATTTAATAAAACAATTTCGTTCAGTCGACATTAAGAACAGTAATTGTAACATAATTTAATTGGGAAATACAATTTTGTAATCAATGCTGTGCAAATTGCAAAAGCAAAAGGATTATGTTTTGGAATTTAAATGTTGAATTAAATTACCTCAGACTTTTATTTTTGTTTATAGTTCGAACCAGATAAAGTCCTGCAGTAATAATTCGTCCATTTATGTCCGTCTTCTTCACCTCTAGGTAAAGTCACTCATAGCTCTGATATTTGTTAGATAAAATACATACAAATTTCTTAATTATAGTTCCTTATCCGATAGATAAAATACATACAAATTTCTTAATTATAGTTTCTTATTCGGTAGATAAGTACGAGGGTAAGTCAGTAAGTAAGGCACAAAAAAAAATATGATAATCACTTGGAAACAATTTTATTTCTCAGCATAACCTCCACCAATGTTGCTACTACTACTGCAAATAATGGGTGAATTTCTTATATTGCCTGCACGGTAAATTAGACAGTTGTCATTAATGGCGAGTGTTTAACTTATCAAATGTTCGTTTAAAACAACATATTTGTGAAATGAATTCCTTAACCAGTGTACGATGTGTTAAATTCAATAGTTCTACAGCAATAACAATTTTGTGCGAACAGTGTATCTACGTTTACGGGAAGATTATGGTCAACTTAATCTTTCTACTGAGCGAACAATGTATCTTAATTGTTGGAAATATCCAATATTGCCCTTAATTATGTATTTCTAGTATGAACACATAATTAAATTAAACTTGTAGAAATGAATGCGATCTCAGTCCCGAACACGCTTCGAAAACAAATTCCCGGTGCAATACGTGCATGTTTATGTTTGATCAAACAGAGATCGCCTTCATTTCTACAAGTTTACACATAATGTGGTCTTTCGGTTAATTGGTTAATTTAAAATTCTCTCCAAATGCCAAAGTTTCTTTCGGTTACTTGATTTGTTTAAAGTTGTCTCCGTATTCAAAAGGTTTTTAATTAAGTTTTTAGCTAAAAGACAAAATAAATATAATCGCGAAAAGTGAAAAGCATGCGTTAAGTTCGCGAAAGCTGGCCGAAAAATATGGTGTTGGAAAACCATAAATTAATGATATTATGAAAAATAAAGTTGAATTAAAAAAGAGGGTTGAGGAAGGTGTTACCTTGGAGCAAAAGCGATCATTTACGAAGTCGGAAGGATTGGCAGTGGATCAAGTCGTCTACAATTAGGTTTTCAAAGCCAGAAATAAAGCGATTCCAATACCTGGACCGCTACTTAAACAAAAAGCACTGGATACAGCAAGCAGTTTAAATATGGAAAATTTTCGCAGCATCAAATGGATGGTTGGAAAGTTTCTGCCGGCGACACAGTATAACTTTTGAATTTGTAGTGAGTTCGCAGAGGTTAATTTGGACGATATAGAGGTCTAAAAAACAAAATTACCGTTGATTCTACGGAATTGTTCTCCTAGAGATGTCGATAATGCTGACGAAACAAGTTTGTATTGCCGGACTATGCCACCACGCCATTAAAAAATGACTATTTTACCGTGCACAAATATGGAAGATGAGAAAAAAGATGCATTAATAATTGGAAAAAGTAAAAATCGTCGCTGTTTTAGAGGTAATCACGTTGACAAATTACCTTTAGAATGGGTTTCTAATAGAAAGCCTTGGATGACAACAGTAATTATGACAAGATGGCTGCATAAATTTGGCAATAAAATGAAAATACAAAATAGAAAAGTGCTTTTTTTTAATAATGCCACGTCACAAATATGGAACTAGTCTTCCTGCCGCTAAACACTACTTCGCATTGTCAGCCCTTAGATCAAGGAATAATTCAGAATTTAAAATTGATTTTCAGAAATTATTTGATTAAAGGACTTTTAACGTTTATTGACAGTGATTGTGATTTTGAAAATTGCGAAAAAAAACATAAATTTAGCCAATGCATTTGTATGGATTACAGCTGCTTGGAAAAGGTATGTCCTGCTACAGTTAAGATATGTTAAACACATCTATATCTACTTAGGTAAATTCATATTCAATGTTTAATGCCATATGGATTATTATTTCTTTACGATTTAGTTTACAAATATTATAATTTAGGATTTAAGATCGTGCAATACTTACCAAAACATAAAAGGACATTCAGAACATTATAGTTGTAGCAAATTTTATAATCAACATTTAAATCTTCCGGATTTCTTGACTAAATAAACATTGTTTGTTTTGACAGACAAGGAGTTCGCTAAATTTTAAATAAAAGATACCCATTATAGTCTTAGAAAATTAGGTATATATTTCTATATAATATATACACAACAAATTGGAATAGCCTAAAAAGACAATAAGAACTTAGTAATAAAACAGAACATGATATAATATGTGTTTTAAAATTGACATTTTGTAATACCTACTTATAAGAAGTACGGCATTCGCTTAAAAATAGGTGCAATTAAATCAATGATACTGATAATACCTCAAAAGATTCCATAATATACAAAACAGAGCTTAATATGGTATCTGTTACCTGTTAAGATTTGTTTATACATAATAAACAATTTAGTTGTCAAACTATGTTTGAAATTTAATGTTATATACAAATCGCAGATCGTGAATGCCATACCGAGTGAAATACAGAATAAGCTAGTCAATTAGAGAAGAATTATAAGGGCCATGGTTGTGAGACATGCAAACGTTAAAAATAGGAAACGTGCATAGAAGAAGACATGTAAGATAAAGAGAAACACGTGAAAATAGAAATATATCATTTGGAAATTTTTATTTCATTTGAAAAACATTCAAAATCGATGAAAAAACAAGCGATTTAAAATATAAAACACGATCCGAAAAAGGACCAAAGAAGTCTTATTGTACATCTGAAAAAGGATTGACGTCACCAGCCATATATACCGTGTGTCCCAATTTCGATGCTCACCATTGGTATCTCGGTTATTAGAAGATATAGAACAACGGTTAAATGGGGAATGTTTTGCAGAATTCAATACTCGCGGCAAATCTCATTTCAAATTTGATCTAACTTTTTAAATTTTTAAAATATTTTGAAAAATCAAAAATTTGCCGATTTCGTTATTCCTCAATAACTCGATAACGCTTAGTCTGACCTCTTTTAAAGTTTTACATTGTTGAGACACTTTTTTAAAACAAATTATTTGATACAAACAGAAACCCCCGATTGTCATTTGTTTTTAAGTTATTACCACTATCTTTTGTTTTCCATATGGTGGCCATATTGGATTTTGGGTTTGTTAGGTAGTCCTCAAAATGTGCTTTTCAACGATGTATAACATGCCTGAAAAATTTTTATTTATAAGGAAAATATTAATAAAAACGTAAATTAATCTTTAATATGAAATTAGTAGGCTGAAAAATTAAACACCAATGTCAAATGAAAGTGAAAAGATATTCTAAGTATAGCAAATGCCAATTAAGTTGGCGCGAGGAGGGGTAAGTTCGCGCAGGATTAAAAGTAGTGGGGAGATTTGTATTTGGTTTTACATCAAATGTCAGATAATTCTAACCTCTCAGCGTGTATCACTAGCAAAGACATTATGTTCCGTCAAACGTCAATGACAAATGTATTCTGACAATGAAACAAAACGATAACCTGTCAAAGTACAATTAGTGCTGCAGAGATAAGTTAATTAAAACTACTTGTAGTTAGTGATAAGTAATTATTGTCAAGTATTAAGATTTATAAGTATTGATAATGGCACATACATATTCAAACGAAGAAAAAGTTGATATGTTGGAAGTGTATTTCAAAGCAAATAGAAACACTAAAAATGCGTGCACGAGTTATGCAGAGCGTTTTCCAGAAAGACAACAGCCACACAGGACAATTTTTAGAAGACTAGTTAGCAAATTAAAAAACTTTGGAAGCTTCGAACAAAAACGTGCTAACTATGAAGTTAATGATGCTGATACACGTCTAAATAATATTTTGCAGAACGTTAGGAACAATCCCAGCACATCAGTTCGTCGTGTGACACGAGAAACAGGGATTTCAAAATCTACTGTTCACAGAACCTTGACGAAAAACAAGTATCACCCTTACAAACCAACAATTGTACAAGGTTTAAGTGATAATGACAATCTCCGACGATTACAGTTTAGCAGGTGGTACCTTCAAAAATGTGAATTTTCCTAGGAAAATACTATGGACAGATGAAACACGATTTACCAATTGTGGAGTGTCCAATAGGAATAACTATCATCATTGGTCTACTGAAAATCCACATTTGGTAAATCAGAGAAGATTTCAAGTTCGATTTGGTTTTAATGTCTGGTGCGGTTTAATTGGTATGACATTTTGTTTACATTTTTTTTGTTTTTTAAACTCTTTTTTTCGTTCTACATAATCAGTTAATAGGTCCTTTCATCTTTGATTACAATTTAACTGGTAACAGATATTTGGAGCTACTAACAAACGAGATAATGCCTGCTTTGAGGCAAATTATTAATCCCGAGAACATGCAAAACATCTGGTTCCAGCAATATGGTTGCCCGGCCCATAACACTCGTAACGTGCAACATTTTTTGAGAGAAAACTTTAATGAGAGAGTGATTTCAAATAATGGACCCGTGCAATGGCCTGCGAGATCACCCGACCTTACCCCGCTTGACTATTATTTATGGGGTACCACTAAAAACGAAGTATTTGATTTTGAACCGGCAGAAACTCGGGAAATTTTAGAACAAAGAGTACTAGATGTGCTACGATCAGTAAACGGAAACACGCTACGTAGAGTTTGTAACTCTACTCGAACAAGGTGTCAAAATTGTGTGGAACAGAATGGTCGTCATATTGAACAATTTCTTTAAGTGAATGTGAACTTTAAGTTCTGTATCTTTACTTTTTATTTCTATAATTTTTTCATCGTTTCGTTTGTTTACAGTATTACTTAGAATATCTTTTCACTTTCATTTGACATTGGTGTTTAATTTTTCAGCCTACTAATTTCATATTAAAGATTAATTTACGTTTTTATTAATATTTTCCTTATAAATAAAAATTTTTCAGGCATGTTATACATCGTTGAAAAGCACATTTTGAGGACTACCTAACAAACCCAAAATCCAATATGGCCGCCATATGAAAAACAAAAGATAGTGGTAATAACTTAAAAACAAATGACAATCGGGGGTTTCTGTTTGTATCAAATAATTTGTTTTAAAAAAGTGTCTGAACAATGTAAAACTTTAAAGGAGGTCAGACTAAGCGTTATCGAGTTATTGAGGAATAACGAAATCGGCAAATTTTTGATTTTTCAAAATATTTTAAAAATTTAAAAAGTAAGGTCAAATTTGAAATGAGATTTGCCGCGAGTATTGAATTCTGCAAAACATTCCCCATTTAACCGTTGTTCTATATCTTATAATAACCGAGATACCAATGGTGAGCATCGAAATTGGGACCCACGGTATATAGAAAATTATTTCAAAAAAAGAGGACTTTCTTAAAATCCATTGAAAGCAGTGGTCAGATATTAAAATTTGCACTTATGGTAAAAGATATTGTCGGATATTTTAAGTAAAATCATTTTTAGAATACGTATATTTTGTTTGTTAGAAAGGAGAATTATTATCTTTCTTTCATTTAATTAATTAATATCACTTTCTGAAACAATGGAAATGTATCATGCATAATATAATAATTAAATTAAAATATCTGGAAAATATATACGATTTATAATTCTGTTTATCCAACAATAAAGACAAAATTAAAAAAAAAATTAAATAATTGTTTTTCTAAACTCTGAGACTGGGCACACTTTAAAAATTAATATTTTTAAATATTTTTTTTTAATAAATATGTATTAAATTTTCTACAAAATAGGCTTTCCAGAATTAATTTTCCGGCCTTTAAAATTTGCAAAAAAATTACTTTAAAGAAAAAAAGTAATGCAAATTTTCTTAAAAACATGCAGTTTTTGGACCAAAGCAACATTAAATTTCACCCGTATACCAAAACTTTCAGAGAACGAAATGTTCGTCTAGTTATGCTGAATAAAAGTTGACTTAGATCAACAGCGACAAATTCAATATTATACGAGTTACGGACAGATAAAGGGATTTACCGTTTTAAAGTCTATTTTGTAAACTGAAATTAAAAACCGGCTGGGTTTTCCCCCCAAACATTCCCATTTTTTTTTGTAGATTTTATTTTTTTTACCTAAATTTTACAAAAATGGACGGGGAGCAAAATAAAATAACAACTTAGCACATATGGGCAATCTAGTGTATATTTTGTCTGGACATAAAGATTTATATGCTAAGTTTCACTTTGAAAGAAAAATAACGAGCCATCGAAAAAATTCATAATTGGAGTAAACTGTGAAATTGGGTTGGTACTTTAGCCACTTCCACATAATGACATTTATTATTTGACATTGAAACTATAAGTTTGTGTCAAATTTTTCAAAACTCTTACTAAGAAAATTAAATTTATTTAAATGGTATTCAACATAGAACAAAAAGCAAAAATTATCGAATGTTACTTCCGTACAGGTGTGAAAGTAAATGGCGAGTGGCAGTACTCAATTACGGAATGCATAGCTGATTTTAGTGAAGAACATCCTGAATTAGTGTTTGACTACAATGATTTTTACAAAGTTATTCAGAGAGACTGTTAGCGTCGGTCGAAAAACTGGAAGTGGACGGCCATCTAAACGTACAGCTGATAATATTGAAGCCCTTCAGCATATTATCGATGAAAATCCAAAAACATCCATTTCAGTAGTGACCCAACAAACAAATTTATCTTATGGTACGTGCCAATTCATTCTTAAAAAAGTCTTACATTGTCATCCATACAAGCTGCAATGTTTTCATGAACTTTATCCAGTGGATTATTTAAGACGAGTGGAATTTTGTCAATGGTTTCAAAATAATCTACACAATCACGATATCCTTAACACAATTTTTTTCACGGATGAGGCCTGGTTTTATCTTTCTGGATATATTAATTCACAGAATATGAGGTGTTGGTCCTCCGAAAATCCTCATTTTTTTGTTGAAAAAAACATTGTATCCCGAAAAAGTTGGTGTTTGGGTT
Source organism: Melolontha melolontha (assembly GCA_935421215.2). Taxonomy (NCBI): domain Eukaryota; kingdom Metazoa; phylum Arthropoda; class Insecta; order Coleoptera; family Scarabaeidae; genus Melolontha; species Melolontha melolontha. The sequence continues at coordinate 166,922,281 of OW285238.1, read as the reverse complement.
GGAATATGTCGAAGAAGATTGGTGCGTCCCATTTTCTTTGAAGGTACACTTACTGCTGCACGATATCGCAATGAGATACTCGGCTCATTCATAAATCAACTGGATGATGAGGAATTACAAAATGGGTATTTCCAACAAGATGGTGCAACAGCACATACGACCAGAGAAACACTTCAATATCTCAGAGAATTTTTTGATAACAGAATAATAAGCAGGAACACTGAAATCTCATATCCAACTAGGTCTTGCGATTTAAACATATGTGATTTTTTCGTTTGGCCATACATAAAAAAATTCGATTTATTCAACGCCAATTCATAATCTGGAACAACTGAGAATTCGCATAACAGAAAAGTGTGAAGAGATCAAGAACTCACCGCAAATGCTGCATAAAGTTTTTGCTGGATTGCGGAGATGGGTTGGTTTGTGTTTAGATGTAAATGGACAACATTTTCAACAACTTCTGTAGCTATATGTAAATTTTGATTATGATTTCGATATTAAATAAATTATTTGTTTTCTTTTTTGTTGTAGTATCATTTCAATACCATAACCTTTTTTTTACAATAAAACCAAATGAAACTGTCAAGCATCATGTAATGTTTCATTATGTGGAAGTGGCTAAAGTACCAACCCAATTTCACAGTCTACTCCAATTTTTTTCGATGGCTCGTTATAATTGATACCTTAAAAATTAATGTATATTTTTGCAAGTTGTGAATAATAAAAGTTTTAAATTTAATATTCTATCGTATTATTTCTCTTCTTATTACATTGGATGTTAGGCCTAGTTGCAAAGTACTTCTTTTGAAAACAAAAAGCCTGAGAATAATTTATAAGAGTCTAAACAATAAATATGTGTGTGCCACGATTCACGTTTGATAATTGGTGCCCATTTTAGAAATCAAAGTACACAGCAATATGTGTATTTAATAGAGGAGTAACATTTACTTTAATTAATATAATAAAGAAAAAGAATCTTAGAAACCAATTATGTATTTTATTTGTAAGATGAGAAGCCTGACAATTACGGTCACCTGTATATAACGGACAACATTGTTACTTCTTTTGGTGGCCGTATAGAGGTTTTACTGTATAAATAATTAGGAGAGGGTTTAAGGAAGCGTAATGTCGATCAACAAAATAATTTTCAATTCTACGTTGCAATTCTGAATTGAATTCTTTATATTATATATTGTATTTATAATATCCTTTATGCAATTTAATACCATAAAATTATAATATCTCTTCCTGTGTAAATAAAACTTTTTTCTTTAAGTAAAGCCGTTTATCTGAGAACTTATAACATGCTCTGACCGACTACGCGCCTTCTGAGGACCATATGGAACGGTGGTTTCGCCAAAGAAATATCCTGTTGATTGAAAGAGCCCATGGATGCCAAATGTTGGATCAAATGCCGTGTAAAAATAGATATCTCTTAAGTATCACATGTGTTAGTAATTGCACGTTTTACGTATAACGTTTTGGTACGATGACATGTGGCAACTAAACAATGTGAGACGTCGCATATTTTCGTTTTTAATATCACATTTATGAAAGAACGTTCGTTAATGTAAGTGAATTTAATACAGAAAATTACGAAGGTTCTTGTTTTCTCTCTTATTTAGATAGAAAATATAGAAGTTATAGAAATTAGACAAATTATCATAGTGAGTTAATTTATGAATTTATAGATTGTCAATATATTATGACATTTTTATACAAATTTATTAAATAGAGTTTATCCAAAAGTGATATACAGGGTTAGGAAAATGTATGGATCCATTCGAATATCTTTGATATGGCTACTTAGATTTTAATAAGACTTTCCAGACAATTAATTAAAATTAAATGCAAATCATAACATGCTGCATAGCAGAGTAGTTCATTGGGACAACAACATGAGGACAACAAAAGGGTGTCCTCAAGGAGGTGTAATGTCACCGCTACTATGGAGTCTAGTAGTGGATAATCTCCTCAGGACATTAAATGACCAGGGAATATGGACGCAGGGGTTCGCCGATGACATTGTCATAGTGTCCCAGGGGAAATTCCCGGGGACAGTGGCGAGCATCATGCGAAATGCTCTGCGAATTGTAGAAAGATGGGGCCTTGAGGAGGGATTAAAACTGTCAATCCTCAAAAGCCAAGTTGGTAGCCTTTACCAACATGGGAAAACTAAATGATCTGGGCAGCGTAAGGCTGTTTGGACAAGAGTTAGAACTAACCAATGAAGTGAAGTATCTAGACATAACACTTGATGCGAAACTGAATTGGAGCAGACACCTAGTCAAAGTGGCAGACAGGGCGGCGCAGCTCTTCTGGACATGCAGAAGAGCTGTTGGCAAGACCTGGGGACTAAAACCAAATGTGGTACACTGGTTGTACACAGTAGTAATAAGACCAACCTAGACCCAACCTATGGAGCAGTTGTCTGGTGGAGGAGGACGGAGCGGACATCTTCGGTGGGGCTCCACACGACTCTCCAGCGACATGCTCTGTTGGGAATCACGGCAGCTATTAACAGCACGGGAACCGCTTCCATGGAGGCCATTGTGAGTCTCTCTCCGCTGGAACTATTTATAAAGGTGGAGGCAATGCCTGCGATACTGAGGCTGAAGGCCAACGACGTATGGTGTCCTAATAAGGTTGTAGGGAGCCATACAGATATCACAGGAACTATACTGGAAGAGCCGATATTTCAAATGCCGGCGGACAGTATGGCACCTGAAATTATGTTTACAGCTAAGCTGAACATATTTATACCGACCAGGGAACAGGCAAAGAGTCGCTCGATCGATTGTGATGCTGGCACCTGGTACACTGATGGATCACAATCTAGTCAGGGGGCAGGTGCAGGCATATGCGGAATGTGCCCTAAAAGGGAGATATCGATATGTCTGGGGAAACATACTACGGTTTTCAAGGCCGAATTGTTTGCAGTCGCAGCCTGCGCCGAGAAAATTCGAGAAGCCGGCTGCGCAAGCAAAAAAATTAACATAATGACTGATAGTCAGGCGGCTATTAAAGCCATTATGAACCCATCTCCCAGGTCTAAGCTGGTGAAATATTATAAACAGGTCTTCAATAACCTGGCACAGGACAATACAGTGTCGCTGATATGGGTGCCAGGACATGAGGGAATTAAAGGCAATGAGAAGGACGACAAACTGGCCAAAGAAGGTACTAATAGGAACTTCATAGGGCCAGAACCTGTATGTGGAATCACTAAGGATTTCGCTAAAAGGGAGATCTGGTTATTGCTAGAAAAAGAACATAAAAATAAATCGAGGTTAACGGAAGGTCAACTCCATACCAAAGCTGCCGGTGATGGAAGTTATACCATTTTTATACTTAATTTTTAAGTTTAATTCACCATTGCTTGTTTGATTGTTGAGCTCCGCCCTGACATACTTGTAAATCTGCAACTGTATCGGTGTACCGTCTCTATAAATTGAGAAATTAAGAAAATCTTGGCATAGCTCTTAATTTAGAAATATTTCGCAACAAAGTATGAACAGTATTCTCAGAAGAAAAGCACACTTTAATGGGTCTACGACGATTGGTAAGATTTGCATCGGATTCACTCAGTCTCGAAACCTTCACACTTGCATCACTAACCTGTATCGCAGAACAGAGATCATTTACCATGCCAGCATCCAAAGTAATCTGCTCGTTATTGCTATTGCAAACTGCTTCTGAAGAAACAAATATAACATTATTCTTACGTATAATGAAGAAGTATGCGATTTATTTAACAATTTGCATCAAGATCGGCATCAAATATCACGAACTGCCGTTGGTAAAATTTTGAGAAGGTATAACATGACCGGAAATTTACCAAAAGCGGACAACCAAAAGCCTTAATTAATGAAGTTATTTTATACAAAAAAGGGATATTTATCAATACGTTTTGCACGTATTACGCCGTTGTTATATAATGAAACGGATATGCAAAATACATATCCGTAACTGTAAACAAGGACAAACACCTCGTATTTTTAGCATTACTTCTGTTCAATACATATGTTTCAGCCATCTAGGCCTCATCGGTTGAACTAGTGAAGCAATGAATATACAAATTAATACAGATCTGTTAAACAACGGATCTGTATCTGTATCTACATTTACGCTAAAATCGTCTCCAAGCCATAACCAGTTTCGTTCTATCAGGCGACACCAATTTAATCAGTGACATCTGACGGAAGAAAGCGACTAGGCCAGAAAAGGCGATCTTCCGCTCGAATAGCAAGGCTATTATAAATAACATTATATAACAACGGCGTAATACGTGCAAAACGTATTGATAAATATCCCTTTTTTGTATATTTACCGCCATCTGGCGCGTGTTAATGGACAGCACCAATATACGTATTTTTCCGCTTATTTGTAATAGCCTTGCTATTCGAGCGGAAGATCGCCTTTTCTGGCCTAGTCGCTTTCTTCCGTCAGATGTCACTAATTAAATTGGTGTCCTGATAGAACGGAACTGGTTATGGCTTGGAGACGATTTTAGCGTAAATGTAGATACAGATACAGATCCGTTGTTTAACAGATCTGTATTAATTTGTATATACATTGCTTCACTAGTTCAACCGATGAGGCCTAGATGGCTGAAACATATGTATTGAACAGAAGTAAATGCTAAAAATACGAGGTGTTTGTCCTTGTTTACAGTTACGGATATGTATTTTGCATATCCGTTTCATTATATAATGAAGTTATTGCTCAAGATATTACTAGAGCATTAGAAGAATTACTACAAACAACTGCGAAACTTCCATACGCTCAAATGTTGTATTGCTTTCGCTTCTATACAAGTGTCCCGTATCGTTATGTTCAAATTTTAGGAGTGTAAAGTGGACTTCATTTCAAGTAACAAAAACGAAAAACTCGTATATCCATTTTTATTTGTTTCAAAGTTACAGATCTATTAATGTGATTGTCAGATCATGAAAATAAATGTAATCCCAAAGTCAATAAAAACTGATTTTATTTAAAGAAGTTCAATTACTAATATTTATGCATAATATATTGAATGCAGGCTTGTGCCCGTAAGCCAACAGAAGAAGTACTTATCCGAATTTCATACTTGTTTTGTCGGAATTGATCGGCAGCCAGGTGAATACGATCCAACAACTCTTCTCTTGTGTTCGAAACTTGCGCGTAGACTAAATTTTCATGTACTCCCATAAATAAAAGTCAAGGGGATTAAGATCGGGTGATCTGGGTGGCCATGCAACAGGACCACCTCGACCAATTCACCCTGGATAATTGACGTTAAACCAATTCAGAAATGTGGTGCTGCCCCATCCATGTGAAACCATATGTCTCGTCGAACATTCAGTAGGACATCCTCTAAAAGACCTGGCAGTTCGTCCATAAGAAATTGAAGGTAATTGTCCGCATTTAACCTCCCAGGAAGAACGGCAGGACCAATCAACAAGTTATCGATTAGGGCCTCCGAAGTGTTAATAGAAAATTCATGTTGAAATTTAGATGGGCGTATAGCTTTGGGATTTTCTGATGACCAACTGTGCAGGTTTCTCAGATTTGGAACACCACTTCTCGTGAACGTAGATTCATCTGTCCAGAGGACTGTTCTGCAGAAATTAAAATGAAGCCGTGACTGTCTTAATATCCAGGTAGAATAAACTAGACGAGCATAGTGGTCTGCTTCAAGCAAACCGTGTCCCTTGCGATAGTGATATGGATATAAGCCCTCACGTTTTAAAATTCGCCAAACTGTCGTTCGTGGCACTCCTAGCTGTCTAGCGATTCGACGTACACTGAGAGTTGGATCCCTTCTAACAACATCTACTGCTTCTTTCTCTAAGTCTGTTGGCAAATTTACTCCTCGGTCGAAAAGATAATCACGCAGTCCGGATTCCCGAAATTGTCTGTGTACTTCCAGAAACGTTCTGTAATGAGGAATGCGCCTATCGGGAAACCGATGTCGGTATTCAATAACTGAATAAAGAAAACGTGTCCACTCACTAATAAGCTGTTGTATGAACTGAAAAGTAATGTAATTATTTACTAAAAAAATGCAACGTTAACAGTCATCTGATCTGAACATTTGTTTATTGTATGATATTCATGGTTCAGCACTTAGGAAATAAGTAAGAACCTTCTTGATCATAAATCAATTTCCAGTACTCTATTTTGTAGATCTCCAAGAAATTACTGTATGCACTACGACACGTGTTTATTTATTTTAGTAAGTATATCATTTTATTATGCGACGTTAGCAATCACAGCCCTGTTATTGAATCGTATAACTTTTTTTAAATAAAATCAGTTTGTATTGACTTTAGGATTACTTTTTTTTTCATGATCTGACAATCACATTCATAGATCTGTAACTTTGAAACAAATAGAAATGGATATACAAGTTTTGCGTTTTTGTTACTTGAAAGGAAGTCTACTTTACACTCCTAAAATTTGAATATAACGATACGATATGACAGCTTGTATAAAGCTTGATTTTCGGTCACCTATTGCTAATCCATCGTTTAATGATTGCTTTCCTCGATGCCACATCCTGTAACTGCTTTCTCGCATACTCTGAATTTGCTGGCAGTAATTTTGATAGAGCCACGCGTTAGTTTGCCGTTGTTACTGAGTTCTAACAATGAATGGTAGAAAGCTTGCCGCAAGCGAAGTCAAATTAGATACACTTTTATTTTAGAAATGACACAGAAAACTTTAATATGTTTACAAATTACGTATTACTCTTTACTCTTAACTTCTCTTTTAGCATCAGATCTGACATTTACTTAAATCTCAAATCGGACACTTATTTCTGGACGGAGGGTGAATTATTTTATGTAATAATTTCCTACAAATACATGTTTTTAGATTTTAAACCGTTTGATAATGTGTAGGTTGTGTTGAAACTAGTGAATACTAAACAATAAATCCATAATAAGGAAACAGTAGTTCTTAATTTGTGCGTTGAATCGTTAAAACTGGTTGTTTTGAGTTTAATAATATTTCCTTCAATAGTTATTTACACTTAAAAAATGCCTGGCGAAATGGTTTTATTAATATAGTACATTTCCCGTTCTAGCAGCTCATAATTTAAGCATGATTACGTAAATTTGCAATTCTTTTAACGAACTGTGTAACGTCAATAAATAAACATTAACTAGACCGCCATCTGCTTGTACAGGGTTAGTTAAAAGTATGGAGACGGCGATTTATTGTCGTTAACATTCATTTTAGGGAATTATGTTCAATATAAAAGTTTGTTAGGCTATTTTGATCTACATTTGAGAATATTTGAATTTTTTTTTTCTTCAATTGTTTTTTAGTTATGCCTGTCCGCGCAGTTTTTTTTTAAATGGGAACTAGTAAATTTTACTCTACCATTCGATAGAGAATTTTTTTCTCTGTACAATAATATTTTTGTTTTTTTAAAATTCATTTTAATAACTTTTTTATAAGAAAAGGCCGGTTCATGTGATTAACAGATGTTCGGTACATCGCAGATAGATAGAAGCGTAACGATAAACAAACTTGAGCGACATAATTTTATCAGTGGTTATTGTGTACGTCATCTTTGACAGAAATAATTCATTTGTGCAATTTGTTGCTGTTAATATTAACAATGGCGAGTTTAAGTGAACATGAACGAATTGAAATACTTATGATGTTGGGTTATGGAGATAGACGCAGAAGTTTACAAGACGTTTGTAATTTATTTAATGATACGCATCCAAATAGAAATCCAATTTCTAAATCCGTTGTTGGTAAAACTTTAAGACGCTTTGAATAAACGGGTAGCGTTAAAGATTTGCCAAGGAGTGGTAGACCTAGAACAGCAAAAAGCGATGATAACAAACTGGATATGTTATTGGCTGTATCTGAATATCCACATTTATCAACCAATCAATTAGCGGCCAATTTCAATATTTCACAGTCATCGATCGTGTCATTTTTAAAAAGTGAAAAGTATAAACCTTATAAGGTACACCTTGTACACGAGTTAACGAAAGATGATTTTGATAGGAGATTACAATTTTCTGAAGAAATATTAAATATTTGCAATAATAATGAAAATTTTGTCAACAATATTCTTTTCTCTGACGAAGCTACTTTTTGCCTTACCGGTGAAGTAAACAAACATAACTGCAGATACTGGTCATCGGAAAATCCCTCTTGGTTTTTGGAGCACCATACGCAGTACCCCCAAAAGGTTAATGTTTGAGTTGGCATTCTAGGCGGTCATATTATCGGTCCCTTTTTCATCAATGGCAATTTAACTTCGGCTCTGTATTTGCAGTTATTGCAAAACGAAATAATACTTGCTTGTGCTACGCTCTATCCTCATGAAAACAATGAACACCTGCCCAATGACAGTATCTGGTTCCAGCAAGATGGCGCCCCACCACATTATGGTGTAAATGTTCGTCAATATCTGGACAACGTTTTTCCCCACAGATGGATTGGAGGACGAGGAACCATTGAATGGCCAGCCCGTTCGCCAGATTTAAGTCCTTTAGATTTTTTTCTTTGGGGATACGTAAAAAACAAAGTTTACAAAGATAAGCCCGATAACGTCGAAGATTTACAAATCCGAATTACCAGAACGATACAAGAAATTCCCCGAGATTTTTTACAGAACTCTGTTCGGGGTTTTGTAAATCGATTGGGTCATTGTCAAATTACTAATGGACGACAATTTGAACACTTACTTTAATTTACTTTGTTATTAATTTGTTTAATTTTTCTTGTAAAAAAGTTATTAAAATGAATTCTAAAAATACAAAAATATTATTGTAAAGAGAAAAAAGTTCTCTATCGAATGGTAGAGTAAAATTTACTAGTTCCCATTTAAAAAAACTGCGCGGACAGGCGTAACTAAAAAACAATTGAAGAAAAAAAAAATTCAAATATTCTCAAATGTAGATCAAAATATCCTAACAAACTTTTATATTGAACATAATTCCCTAAATGAATATTAACGACAATAAATCGCCGTCTCCATACTTTTAACTAACACTATATATTGTATAATTATTTTCATTGCTATTAGCAAAGATAGTATTGTTTACAAAAGTTTTAAAATGCATGTATCTTTTGGTATATTTTGTTTACGTTTTCTGTGACAGCAATTGTCAATCTTTTTCATGGAAATTCGTGTTTCAAGACAATATTGTTTACTGTAAGTCTTGAATCTAGTTCCGCCAAAATTGATTTGATACAAGTTTCTTCGCATTACGCAAACCTAGTACCCTTACATGCAACCAGTCAAACACACATGCGTATCCTTAACGATGAAAAAGTACCCTCCGAATACTTACCTGGACAATTTTATCACTGGCAGTTATATTAAAGAATAGAAAATCCAAGCAATTGTTGTGCAAATCCATCCCGAATAGTCGCGTGTCGGGAAGTGTGGCTACCAGACAGACCCAAACCATCGATTCGTTTACTCACTCGTTCACATTACCGATTCATTCTGATGCTAGGTGTTTAGAATGAGATGCACGATAAACTCACATATGAGCATAAAAGCCGAACAGTTGAACATCTGGCGTTGGTCCCCTTCTTTAGGTTACTCTGATCCCTCTACCTCCTTTTAATATTGCCCTTCGGGTTATAGGTGAATATTGCAACTCCCATTTCTTTAATTTATGATAGACATCAAAATTACTGTTATAGTACTGTGTTCAAGGATAAATAGACTAAAAAAAAATTCGGTGGTAAGGAGTGATTAAACTTTGTGTGTTCTCAGATATAATACAATGGAAACAGGCTGTCTGAGCTAAGAATTTCGATTTACCTACTTAATAATTTTCATTTTGTTGTTGTTCATAGTGTATAATAATATGTAACAAATTACATTTTTAAGTTTGTTATAACTAAAGCCCGGATTATATGCAAAAGGAAACTGACAATATGCGCATAAATATGCAGATGTTTTAGCCTAAATATGCACTTCCTTATGAACAATATACAGGTAAAAAAAATACGAGGAATGTTAGAAAATGAAATACTGTAGAAAAAAATATACTATTATGTTTACTACCAGTTTATTTTGAACATTTTACAACATAATTAGCTATGAAAACAATTTACAATCACATATTTCTCAAAGTTTTCATGACGCTTGTCTGAAAACATGTATTTATATATTGAAAAGGTTCGTTCTACGTCGACGCTTCTTGCAGGAGCATATTTCAAATTAGAAATATCATATATTGTCAACTCAATATTTTCTACTGAATCACCACACAAGATTTTAGCAATGTCCTTTGGCTTTTTAAAACCCTCATTTTTCCTATTACTCTTAAAAAATTTTCATACTCCCTCCTTTAACATTAAAACATGACTTTTCATATTTTCAAATAATTATTTCGTGACCTTTGTATGTCATGGTAAATTCAATTTGTTGGCGATTTAAGGTCTGGTTTTACTTCAAAATATATATATATTTAAAACAGTCCTACATGTTTCGGGAAAAGATGCCTTTTTCAAGGAATATAAAATATAAATGGCAGTATATTAATGTCATACATTTGTAGTTGCTAAGGATAAAATTATTCAAAGATACATTCCAATTGAATAATAATAAATCATGCCTTAGTATTCTAAAATAGATAGACAACAAAAACAGGGAAACACAAGACATGAGTTATTATTATGTATGCGCCCGTGGAGTGTCTTAAGATGTAAAGCTGTCGGCATTCGCCTTAAACGAGAAGGAAAACCACGAAAACCTACTCGGACAGCCAGACAGGAATCAAAACACGGAACTGTCAGCATGATAAGCAAATGTATAGATATTTAAATTACATAAGATATATAATTATATAACAGCAACATATATTATGATGGTAAATTGCAGATCGTTACATAATTAAGTTATAGTATATACTGCTTAAATTTTTTATATCACTTCTATTGTTAATTACAAAACTGGTGGGGTTTACCTACTCATGTATGTTTCAATTATTCTGATACTTAAACCTAAAATAGAAAAAAATCGAGAAACACATGTCATCTATGAAATACCATGTCGCGATTGCGATAGTTACCACATAGGCCAAACTAAACAATATTTATACAAAAGAATACAAGCCCACAAATACTCTTCTTCTTCTTCAGGTGCCATCTCCTCTCAGAAGGTTGGCTATCATCACGGCTATTCTCATTTTTGATGCTGCTGCTCTGAATAGTTCAATGGAGCTGCATTTAACAACAGAAGTGATATAAAAAAATTAAGCAGTATATACTATAACTTAATTATGTAAGGATCTGCAATTTACCACCACAATATATGTTGCTGTTATATAATTATATATCTTAAGTTATTTAAATATCTATACATTTGTTTATCATGCTGACAGTTCCGTGTTTTGATCCCTGTCTGGCTGTCCGAGTAGGTTTTCGTGGTTTTCCTTCTCGTTTAAGGCGAATGCCGACAGCTTAACATCTTAAGTCGCTCCACGGGCGCATATATAATAATAACTCATGTCTTGCGTTTCCTTGTTTTTGTTGTCTCTCTATTTTAGAATACTAAGGTATCATTTATTATTATTCAATTGGAATGTATCTTTGAATAATTTTATCCATAGTAACTACACATGTATGAAATTAATATATGTACTGTCATTTATATTTTATATTCCTTGAAAAAGGCATCATTTGCCGAAACATGTAGGACTGTTTTAAATATATATATTTTGAACTAAAACCAGACCTTAAATCGCCAACAAATTGAATTTACCATATTATATATATATATAGTAAACTTTTTCTATTATAAGGGTGTGGTAAACAATATTACCATATACAAATTATTTATACAGTTGCCTGTATAACGGACAGAGTATTGCCCACACAACAAGTTAATGCACATGTCTTTATCATACCACCAACCAAAACAACTGCTCGCGCAAACACCGATTGTAGGTATTAAAAAATACAGAGGGTGGAACCCCATATCTATGCGATAGATAAATTAATCAAACTGATTTATCAGACGCATGTGTCGCAATTACGGAAAATTCCGTTAAAATCCTCTGCGTGGTTGTCTATAAATGGCAGTTGTATATATGTAAACAAAGATGTATGCAAACTGATTATTGTAGGTGGAATTTTTTATTACGTTTTATTAATTTTAAAAATCTGGATGTTTAAAAAGTAGTTTGCAACAATACGAAGATTTGTATTTTAGATATTTATAATACTGAAGATAATTTAATAATCGAAAATTTGTAGAAGCTTCAGTTAATTTAATAATAGTAATGCTCTTTTTATTATCCAACAGAAACATTATTTAAAGGGAAACATTTAAACATTATTAAAACATTAAACATCAAAAATTATTAAAACATTAAAACATTAAACATTATTAAAACATTATTAAAACATTATTAAAACATTATTACATTATTACATTATTACATTATAAAAACATTATTAAAACATTATTAAAACATTAAACATTATTAAAACATTTAAACATTATTAAACATTATTTAAAGGGAAATGGAAAAAAAATAAGTGAACATGTGCATAAAATATTTAGTAAAATGAAAATGATGCCTAGTGCAAAGGTGCCTAGTTTATAATAAAAAATTAGAGAAGTAAAAAAAATCCTAATTAAGAATTATCAAAAAAAACACCAATTAATTCTCCATATAATTAATTAAATTAATCATCATGTGGTACAATGGTGATCCTAGCACATTAGTCCTAGGTCGCGGAATACGGAACACTTATGTTGATCTCAAACTTAGCGTAGACATGTGTTCAACGTGTCTTCCCGAAGTTTGAGATCAACATAAGTGGTACGGAAGCTACCTAGAAGAGAAGACAGGGGGTATCCAATCTAGTATTTAAAATTTTCAATAAGAAATTACTACCACTTTTCCGCTCGGCGCTCAGCCAATGATTGAAGAGAATGGCATCTCAGTAAAGCACCGGAATCGGCATTCCTAGGTGCACTTTACAAGGCGCTCACGTAGACACTAAGTTATATGAATCTAAAATTGCATCAACTCACCCCTCTTCAGAAATGGCACATATGTGTTTGTCCTTCCGCCCTTATTTTTATTTTTAACGATATGAATACTTTCCTATATATCTAACTCCCTCGGATTGATTATATTTTTGATAAGTTTTAAACAATCTACCGTGATGTTATGATCGGCCTCTAATACATGACGTGCGTCACTCGATTTAGTTGGTTTATTGAATTTAATATGCGATATATGTCCTTTAGAACGGGTTTTTATTGAGCGTTTCATTTTAGCTATATATTTCAAATTACCATCGCGGCAATTAATTTCATACATACCCGATTCTGGTTCAAATCCAGTTTATCTTTGGTATTACCAAGAAGAGCTTTGACTGTATTTTCGAACCGGAAAGCAACTTGCCAACATAACCAACATAGCCAACATAACCAATTCGAAGGAACTGAACATATATGTATTGAATGATAAGGCTATTCTTTAGTTGTTGAACAGTAAAAGTTTATTATAATAAGTTGTTGATATGTTGAATGCTTTAACAGGAATTAATAAATATATTTTTTATATCTATGACATTAATCAAATATGACAACTATATTGTTGAAATTTCTTTGTCATTTTGCAAATAAATGTGAAAAAAGACAAAGAAATTTCAACAAAATGCAGGCGATGACGATAGTGGCTGCAGCAGACACAAAAAGTTTGAAAGCAGATGGTTGGTATGTCGATAGCGGTGCAACGTCGCATATGTGTAACGATAGGAAGTTGTTCGTTCGTATACGTGATCATAACGAAGAAATCGCATTGGCTGGCAACAAGTTCATAACTGCCAGTGCTAAAGGTTTGATAAAGAACAGAAATTTTGAAGTTTTATTTCAAAATGTTTTGTTCTCCTCCGAATTACAGGCAAATTTTATTTCGGTCAATAAAACCGTTGACTGTGGTCTATCAGTAGTGTTTGATGCGCAAAAGGCTTTGATTAAAAGATCAGACGGCACTATCGTATTGGTGGCTAAACGCAGGGATAACATGTTTGTAGCAGATAATGAGAAGACAAAAGAAAGGGTATGCGCTATTAAAGAAAAGAATTTGGTGTTGTGGCATAACAGGTATGGTCATCTCAACTTTCAGAGTCTTATCATTCAATAATATGGCCTACTCCAGGCGATCGGATGAATAAGTCAACTCGCCCACATAGTTACCAAAGAGTTTTCATTGGAGACTGTGGATAAGTAAAAAATTTAAATTCTAAATATATATTTCGACAATTAGCTTGTCATCTTCAGTAGGAAGAAATAACAGTATCGAACATGAGACACGTCCACGTTAACAGCATACAAACAATAGTTTCCAAAAATAGACGACTTCTTTCGATGTTTTAGTCAATCCGTTGCTAAACTTTCCGATAACAAAAGCGAAATACGAAAAGAATTTATTTCATTAAAAATATCGCGAGATACAATGGTTTTGACGCGGAAATAGTTAATAAATTAATTAGATTAATTAAAAAAGATAATCCACGATTTCATATGTTTGTTACCTCAATAAAATCGTGAGAAAGAGTATATGTGTTTATCACACTATCATTATTATGAAAACCCTAAATATGATTGTTAAAGAATTGGCCCTCCAAAATACTTTTCGACCGAAAAGTCAATAAAATCTCTTCTGGGTATCGCAAAAGATAATTTACATATGAACCAGAAATCGGATATGTATGAAATTGATTGCCGCGATTGTAAACTGAAATATATTGATCAAACAAAGCACTCAATAATAACACGTTATGAAGAACATATATCGCAAATTTAATTTAATAGATTGAAAAAATCGTTTGTTGCCAATCATACGTTATAAGCCGATCATAACACTACGGTAGATTGTTTAATGCTTATCCAAAAATATGACCAACCCGAGGGAACTAAACCTACACGAAAGTATTCATATTATCAAAAACAAACATTAAATAGTTGACAACGTCGACAAAGGTCCAGTTCCCGCTACCTGTTTGCCTGAATTCTTAGACTAGGTAGGAGATTGGCGATAGGGGAAAAGGCTTTGAGAAGAAACACATGTGTGCTATTTTTGGAGAGGGGTAAGTGACAGAATTTTAGCTTCCAAAAACTCTTACTATGTCCCATGTTCAACACTGTGATTAGTGGTTTTAGAGTAAAATTACTTTCGGCTGAGACTGAAGATGCGCGAGCGATGACTTTACAAAAATACCGAACACCTTAAAAGCATTGAGCAGTCTTGACAATTCTTGGCAGTTTTAAATTTAAATAATATTTAGTTATATTAAACCATAATAATTATGTTTTGTTGTCGATTTTAAATAAACTTATTACTTCGCGAAGAATAAAATAATTATTAAATCAATTGGTATTATGTAACAAATTTTTTATAAATTGTATTTTACAATGAAATATTTCTTTTTATAGTGCTTTCACATTTAAGTCTTTGTATTTCCAAATTATTATTATATTAATTCATATTTTGTAATATGGTTTTCATTAACCTTAATTTTGTTTTTTCTCATTATAATTTTACTCCTAACAAAAATCTCACTTTAGAGACATTAAAAGAAGATAAATACACAAGCATGTGCCTAGAAAAATTTTTGTATTTATTAAAATAAATATACATACATACAATGTATAATCAAATATTTATTTTCGCTGACGACAAAATTAATATAATATATTTTGAAACATTTAAAATCTTCAGTCTTCATCGCTTGAAAAATCGTAGAAATCTTCTTCAGAGTCATTATTGACATTAATAATAAATTCTTCACAAAAATCATCCATTATGTGCTCCTTCATAATGTAATCGTTTTCTACCCCTTCCACATGTCGACAAGTTTCTGATCATTCCTCTACTGTGATGTTTGAAAATTCTTCTCTCGCCAATTTTTCAACATCATTTATATGAAATGTAACATTTCTTGACGCAACCCGATTCTTTACAATGCCCCAGATTTTTTCAATCGGGTTTAGTTCTGGGTGGTATAGTGGCAATCTCAGGACGGTGTGGCCTTTTTTTGCAAGTATACCATCTATGCTGTACTGTATATGTTTTGGATTGTGAAGTTTTACTAAATTGTACAACTACGGTTTAGTACAATTTGCATCGTAAGTTATGCCCCTTTCGTTTTGCCACTGTATCATATCACACTTTCTACTGGCTGATGTAGGATGTTTATATGACATAACATTATGGTAGCCGGCATTATCCACAACAATCACAGAATTATCAGGCAAATTAGGAATTAAAGATGTTACTAACCATTTTTTATAATTTATGAAGTTCATGTCGTTATGGTAGACGCCACTTTTTTGAACTGATTTGAAAATTAATAACGCATCATTAACAAAACCCTCTGCAGAACCAGCATGAACAATTATTAAACGCTTCCCTTTTGAAATTGGACACTTTAATCCTTCATTAGATTGATCGACCCATCCCAAAGGAGATGTATGCCCTGCATGTATGTAAGTTTCATCTAAAAATTACTTATGTACTCTAAATATGTACTAAATAGATTTTCTAAATGCTTTTTATACCTGTATATATTATTGGACGTCCTTGGGTACGATAATTTGTTATTTTGCGGATGTAAGAACACCTCAGCTCTCTTATGTCAAACCGCTCCATTAAAATCTTACGGTTATCAGTAGTTTTTTTCCATCTAGCAAATAAAAAGTTTAGAGTGATATTACTAAAAATAATAAAAAAAGTACCTGAATCCTATTCGCGGCAATAATATCCTAAAAGATGATAGCCCTCCTGCAAAACCGATTCCTTCATCATCGTGAATTTTATTATAAACGGCTTTTATTGTGGGTCTTCTCTTTTCAGTCACATGAAAATTATGTATAATTCTGCGAATAATTTCTTCCCCACTAGATTTTGGTGATGGTTTTGGTGGTTTTATTTTTGTCGATAAGAATGAATTTACTTTTCTTGTTTCAACAGTGCTCCTAGAAATACCTGTTGCTTCTGCAACTGTATCTAGCAGCTGGCCTGTAAAAGATGAACAACATAAATTTTAATTTTGAATTTGATTTATAAAAAGTAATATTATAACAGGTTAAATATTATGTATCCACCTAATTTGTAAATATATTTACCTGTCACACCTTGTTTTTTAAAATAGTTATATACATTAAAAATTATTTCACGAGATTGTTCAAGAATAACTTTTCTCTTTTTCGAACAAGGGCTCACTTCCTCCAGGACAGAGTTTGTTGCCATATCAGATATTTTACCCTGTGTAAATAAATACAACTAAATTTTCAGGAATTTTATGATAAGTATATTTCTACTTACAAGAGGATGCATTCTTATTCTTGAATAGCTTTGAAAAAAAATTAATTAATAGATAAAACACAACAATAATATTACAAATGGGAAAACTCTCAATGTACGTACAACACCACTACGAAACACACCGATCAAATGCCTGGTACCGACTGACAAATAATCGATAAACGTTTGTGGCTCGTATAGTACACGGATTTATACTACTAGCTGTTTCTCTCATTTATGAGGTAGCTCTCTTTCTAATTACTAAAATGTGTTTCTGCGCCAGTCTCATCCGAAAATGATTTTACTCTAGTTACTGAGGATGACGACGTAATTGTCGAAATACGTATTTAGGATAAGATTTTGAATTGTGGTAAAGGGTTTTATACCTATTTTAAGTTTTAAACATCTTTGTTAATCTTCGAATAATCCTTGCATTTAATACCTTCTATCAACATAGGTTTCTTTAGAATTTTCTCTCGCGGTTGCTACGGACGAGTTTTGTATATTTTCTGGTTACTTAATATTCTAAATTTATTCTTGAAATTTGTAGATATACATCTGTTTTTTATACCTATGCATATATAACGAGATATTATTAGAATTTATGATTTTTTAAAAGAAAATGCATTTCTAATATTTAACTAATATCGCCGACTATCTTAATTAGAATTAGAACTAATGTTAGCGCGTATTGAGCAATAAATGGAAAATAATTTTTTTCGAGGTTTCTCCTAATAATATTATCTATTTCTAATTAGAATGGGAAACATACTCGTAAACTGTATCCATCTCGTCTTACAGTACCACATAAAATAACACACACTATCGACTTCAAACGATTTAATTCCTAATAAAAATATATCGTAATTAATTCCTCATTTTTATTTATTACCGTTTCGGAATGCACCTGCAAATTTCGGTTTTATATAAGCCGGTCGTATATAAGGAGAGCGCGTGCATTCATGAATATTCATATACAAGAAAGTTCTTCCCGAATAATGTCTTATCGAGAGCAACACGCGTCACATGTTTGGTCTTCTTCGACAGGTGAAACACTATTTTCTCTCCTTTTATCGTATATCATCGACGGCTGTTATCTACCGGCTTTGTACATCTTGCGCACCTCTCAACTTCTGTTATTTATCAGTTATTCTACGCTTATGTAAGTAAGTGAAGTAAGAGGTCTTACCTATGTTAGTTTTTATTTTAAAATGGACGTAAAAAGTAGAAAAAAGTCTCTATTTTATGAAATAGAAATAAGAAAAACACCCTAACCACAATATATAACAATAAACACTATATACGTATTTCGGCAACTGTGTTATCCCACTGGCGATTTGGTGAAGAGCATATCTTCTAAGGTTTACCGTAGTCAAAAACACTACGTTTTAACACTCATTTTTCACTAACAAATTGGAGACTGTGGCTTATAAGTGAATAAAATAAGATTAAAAAACCCTTACCACAATAGAATTTAATCATTCTAAATACGTATTTTTACAACAACGTTGTCATCTTCAGTAGAAAAAACAGTGTAACACTTGAACGCACAAAAACACTAACAGAAGGATTGTTCTGAACGTCTTCTAGTTTAACACTAAAATCTTCAATCTTAAATGCTACAAAAATTACCTACATTTTGGTAAACCCCACCTATTCATGCAAGAGCATTAACCCATTATTTGTAAATTCTATAGAAAAACCGTTTAAAAATATTATAAAAGCCGTAATTTAACATACATTAAGGATCCAATTATGAAACTAATCCTTAAATTATGTTGAAATATAAATTTGGAAATTAATGTTGAGTCAGAATATTTTAATGGAAAATATTGTAATGAAACGAATTTAAAAATAAATTCCATGAATTCAAATATTTTTTAATGGTTATCCTATTTTTTTTGCTTTAATAACATCTAACTGTCAATTAACTCAAATAAAGAAGAACCTGTTATAGGACCCAAATCTCCGTTAATTACGTTATTCCTATTTTTAAATAATTCGCGCGGGCGTGTGACGTTTTTTATTAATCTCAGATAGTCAGATGTTACGTTGTGATCTGATTTAAGAATATGTCGGGCAACACTTGATTTTTCCGGTCTATTGAATCTAATATGCGAAACATGTTCTTTATAACGAGTTAGAATCGAACGTTTTGTTTGGCCGACATATTTTTTATCACAATCCTTACAATTTATTTCATAGATACCAGATTTGTTGTTTACCTCAACTTTGTTTTTCGCGTTGCCTAAGAGAGATTTTAGGAAGTTATTCGACCGAAATGCTACTTGAACATTATACTGTTTAAAGGTTTTACTTAAATTTTATTTATGAGTCACTTTGAGATTGAGTTTAAAAAGTCAGCCAAATATTTACCAAACATATGGGTCAGGTATGTAGACGATGTGTTTGCAATTTTTGATACCAATAAGTGCGACTTAGATTATTTTGTAACAGAATTAAATTAAAAATTTCCTAGTATTAAATTCACGGTTGAAAAGGAAAACAACGGAGGTTTGCCATTTTTAGATACCTTAGTAATTAGGAATGACAAAAACTTAGAGTTTGATATTTACCAAAAAGAAATCAACGTCAACAGATTTATAACCGCAGATTCAAACCAAACTTTTCAGCACAAGAGCGCCTCTTTCAATTTTCTTATCAATCGTTTGTTAAGCATGCCATTGACAAAGGATAGATATGAAAAGGAATTAACTTTAATTAAGAAAATCGCGAGTTACAACGGTTTCGATTCAGAAATAATAAACAAGCTAGTTAGAAAACATAAAGTAAGAAAATCAATTCAGGATTTCACATGTTTGCTACCTCAAATTGATTCGAGCAAACAATTTATTAGTTTACCGTTTCACGAAACTACGAAATATTTAAGTAAAACCTTTAAACAGTATAATGTTCAAGTAGCATTTCGGTCGAAAAACTCCCTAAAATCTCTCTTAGGCAACGCGAAAGACAAAGTTGAGGTAAACAACAAATCTGGTATCTATGAAATAAATTGTAAGGATTGTGATAAAAAATATATCGGCCAAACAAAACCTTCGATTCTAACTCGTTATAAAGAACATGTTTCGCATATTAGATTCAATAGACCGGAAAAATCAAGTGTTGCCCGACATATTCTTGAATCAGATCACAACGTAGCATCTGACTGTCTGAGATTAATAAAAAACGTCACACGTCCCCGCGAATTAGATAGTTTTGAGAGCATTTTATCTTTAAAAATAGGAATAACGTAATTAACGGAGATTTGGGTCCTATACCAGGTTCTTCTTTATTTGAGTTAATTGACAGTTAGATGTTATTAAAGCAAGAAAAATAGGAAAACCATTAAAAAATATTCGAATTCATGGAATTTATTTTTAAATTCGTTTCATTACAATATTTGCCATTTAAATATTCTGACTCAACATTAATTTCCAAATTTATATTTCAACATAATTTAAGGATTAGTTTCATAATTGGATCCTTAATGTATGTTAAATTACGGCTTTTATAATATTTCTAAACGGTTTTTCTATAGAATCTACAAATAATGGGTTAATGCTCTTGCATGAATAGGTGGGTTTTACCAAAATGTAGGTAATTTTTGTAGCATTTAAGATTGAAGATTTTAGTGTTAAACTAGAAGACGTTCAGAACAATCCTTCTGTGAGTGCTTTTGTGCGTTCAAGTGTTACACTGTGTTTTCTACTGAAGATGACAACGTAGTTGTAGAAATACGTATTTAGAATAATTAAATTGTATTGTGGTAAGGGTTTTTTAATTTTATTTTATTCACTCTTTTTCCAGTTTTTAAGGTTATTCTACTGAAGATGGCAACTTAAGTTGCCGAAAGACGTATATAATATTTATTGTTATATATTGTGGTTAGGGTGTTTTTCTTATTTCTGTTTCAGATTACAAGCCACAGTCTCCACCAATTTCGGATCTCTATTTTATATATAAAATTTTATTAACGACCTAATATTTCCTAATTGTTATACGAGGGATAAGCTGAATTTATTGATAATAAAATTTCTTCCGTGAATAGAATCCAAATATGTTACCCTATTCTAAACAACTCTACTCGTTTAAGGAATTCTAATATTGAATAGGTTAATTGAGACACCCAATACGAATGTGGACCATTATCTCGGTGACTTTTTTGAATTTCCTGCATTGGAAATTCATAAGCAACACTGTTCATGTCAATTATCATTTGGCAATAGACTGCTGCCAAAATTTTAGAAAATGACTTCGTTTAGTTAAAGTTTAACAGCCATTTAAAGCAAACAAACTATTGCATTTTGGCGAAAATGGAAAAAAAGACAATTTCGTGGGCTCATCAAGTATTTCTTTTGCCGAAGACAACCATGACTCTAACCAAGGCATGCTTGATAAATACTATGAGGACTATCCACATAGAAAGAAGTGGTTTATTGAATTTCGTTGTGGTAGCAAAAAAGTGAGTAATGCCGTACGTTCTAGCCGTTCATTTATGGTCACTACAACCAAAACAATTGAAATAATGCACGATATGGTGTTGGCCGATCGGGATTGAAAGAGCACGAGATTGTAGAAGCCATAGATATTATATGGCTCGCTGGTTTCGAGATTGATGATCACTTGCCTATGAGAAAGTTATCCGCAAGATGGCTGCCACGTTTGCTCACAATTGATCACAAACGCCATCGTATGACAACTTCGAAGTAATGTTTGATGTTGTTAAACTATAATCCAAACGAGTTTTTGCTTCGTTTCATAACCCTGGACGAAACATGCATCCACCACAATACACTTGAGACCAAGCAGCAGCCGGACCAGTGGGGTTTTCCGGGCTGATCGGCACTGAAGAAAACCAAGGTGGATCTATCGGCCAACAGGGTCATGGCGATAGTTTTTTTGGATGTACGCGGCATAATTCATGTCGATTATCTTCAAAGTAGAAAAACAATCGAGGATTTAGCCCCTGGTGACTATTTACAGCTTCGAAACCTGAATAAATGGTTCTGCGCAAGAGATTTGGCTCCAACGATGCAATCATCCCTCAAACAAATGCCTGTTTTGATATCTTCGATAAATCTTATTATTTGGAAGGAATCAAGAAATTGGAGAAACATTGGACGAAATGTATTTAGCTCAAAGGAGACTACGTTGAGAAATTTTTTTGCTCAAAAAGCTATCTTTTATTGAAGAGATCATGGACATGATGATCCATCTTCGTATATCAAGGCACTTGTGTATGAATCGTAGTTCGAACAATAGTTTATTTTTTATTTATCTATTGTGACATAAGTTTTATAATTTTATTTTATCCTTTCTTAACATTGCCAAATTTAAACAAGGAATTAACCTTGCTGTGATCTATAGATTGGAAGATGATATAGTGTTAATAAAAATTGCCTATTCCTTAGGAGAAAACTTAGGTTACAAGGTTAGAAAGACTATAAAATCTGTACGTTCGGCCTCAGAAATGGTACACCGCACTAAAATTTTCTCCTGAAATTTGGATTTAACTTTGAACTTGACATTGTCTGGTATGTTTTCTATGTCGTCGGTATAAAATCGTCGCTTCTCTTCATTTCTGAATGGGACAAGGTAAAATATTTCTTTACTATCCATTACAATCAGTTTATTGACAAAATGGATGCGCCTTAGTGCAGGACAGCTGGGTATTCTTTCCAACTGGGCCGTCGTATATTTTGGCGCTTTCCTTAGTTTTCGAAACACCACGTTATTTCGGGAAATTGTTCGAAAAACAGTGACTTTTGAAACGCTGAATCTTAGACCTATTTTTTTCTGTGAAATTCCACCTCTGTCCTTACCGTTTCAAGCATTCTTTGTCACTCACTTGGCTCAAAATTCTTGGTCGACCGCTTTTGGGCAAATTAACGCAGATATTCCCTCTTCACATTCTTTTATGGTTTGATAAATTGTTGATAAAGAAATATCTTGTTCACGATAAATGGCAACAATATCACGCTTGGGCATTCGTCCAACTAGATTGTAAATTACTATACGAATATCTACCTTATAAGACATTTTTCTGAACCAAATCACCAAAAATAAGCTGTCATAATTAAAACAAGTTAACTGTGACATATAACTTCCAGAGACAACTTAACCAAACGTCATTTAATACAATCACAAATCATCTAAAATTTTTCCGATAACATTGGGACCATTAAATCCATAATTTGTAATGATTTTCAAAAACTTTTATTGGTAATTGCAGTAACAGTTGTGACATTTATACACGAAAAATAATATCTGACAAATGACCAGCTCTTGCTGCTTCACAGCTGTTTACGCTTTTGTTAAAATTTTCTATTACATTTCGACATAATTGAGGTTTTGTTTCACCAGTGACACTAATAATTTCATCTTTCAGTTCAAGAATCTGTTGTGGTTTGTTCTTATAGAGTTGGCTTTATACGCAACCCCAAAGAAAATAGTCGAACGGTATTAGATCAATATGATCTTGGTGGCCAAGTAACCATTTCTTGAAATAATTTTTCTAGGAAATTTTTGTCTTAATAAAGAGTAATTTTTTCATTAGAAAAATGAGGTGTTGCGCAGTCCTGTTGAAACTATCTATCCTTTAGATCAATATCATTCAGTTCAGGCCACAAAAATTCAATTAACATCTCACGATATCGAACCTTATTCACTGTTACAGCATCAGCAGCACCATTTTGAAAGAAATATAGTCCAATTACACCATCTGAATGTAATGTACACCTAACAGTGACTCGTTGAGGATGCAAGGTTCTTTCATAAATCTTCTTTCCTCATCCAAAATTTTTGTTAACAAAACCACCAATTTAAAAATATGTTTCATCAGAAAAGATGATTTTCAGTGAAAAATCGTCTGGTGCAACTGACGAACCGAACCGGTATCTTGAAATATTCTAATAATCCGGCCAATAGTTCTCTTAGATGGACGATCATGTAAACCATGAAATTCACGTAATTTTCTAAATACATTTTTCACAGAACGCTGATTTTCATAAAATAATTCAACAATCTGAACGCGTTGTTGTATCGTGTAAGAAGGCATATTAATAAATGCCATACATCACACTTCGTAAATGTCAAAATACCCAGACGAATTCAGTGCGCCATCTATATTTTATTTATTTTGAAAATAGGGCGCTCAATTTAAAAGACCCATTAGTTTGTGTTAAATGTTAGATTTATATTTAAATTAATTAATAAAATGCCAGAAAATAGAATGAATATAATGATCATCACTATACGAATTTAGAAAGGCTTGCTTCATTATAGAACTTCCGAGATGTATCGTTAATATGTACTGCTTCCTTTAAAAGATGCTTTTACGGAAAACGTAAGTAAGTAATTTGTTTTTAGACCACCATCGAAGAGAATGCGCTTTGGACAACGTAAATGAAAGTCATAAAGGGCCATAAGCAACCGGTAATTGATTGCTTACTACAATTTACCCGCTAATTTTCGTGATGATCTTGTGCGAAGAGTAATTAATAAAAAAGGAAGAGATATATAAAATATAATTCTCGAAAATTACACCGATTAAGACTTAAATGCAGAACTTTATAACACTTTTACCAATATGCATATTAATAAATTTTAGGAGGATGCTTAAATTACTTGTGTATTTTTATTAAATTGGACGGCTGTGTAATGGCTGTGTGTATGTTTGTGAATGAATCAGCATGAATTTATTCCTGATAGATTCCTAATATTGTTTTGCTTCTTACTTGGAAAATCGCTTAGATCATGTTTACTCTGATGAATTTTCTTTTAATTTTTTGGCGTGTATTAGTATATGTGGACGACTTTAAGATCCGCTAACGATTTAATTATACTCTGAACTTGAAAGAATCTGTATATTAAAGACACATGGCTTGTTAACAACAAAATCTAACAATAACATGTCCTGCATTTTATTTGTCCAGGAATATTTTTACATTTTAATGTGAATATAATATATTTTCTTTAAATAAATTCCTTTGTTTTAATCAAAATACGATTATTATTATAATTAAGTGATGTACACAGGGTCGCTGTTATAAAAAGCGTTCAAATAAATTTTACCTTGGAGTTGCCCATGAAAATTATAGGTATGTCTTAGCTTTTTACTTAATCCATTCATGGCCACATTTTTATTTTCTAAATAAAGTAAGTTTTCTGAAGGGCACCTATTATTGCTCAAAGTGAAGGAAAAATTGTAAAAAAATTCTACCTTACCAATAAAGTTTTATACAGGGGCTGGGAAAAAAATTCCATTATTGGAACATGGCTACTTGAAAGTGTAGTAATTTTGAAAAACACAAACAATATTGAACAAAGTCATTTATTCATTTTAAAATATACAGCGTTAGGAAAAAGTCCCGGAACGGTCGAATAACTTTGTTATTTGAAAATTATGATTTCTGAAATTTGGTATGGGGGTATAGTTAATATAAATGCATTTTATGCAATACACTTAATATTTTTTTCACTTCCGGTTTAATCGGCAATACGTCCAACTTTTTTTTTTTAAATGGAACGGCCAGTTTTTTTTAACACTATTGAAAGCAAAATAAAAAACAACGTTCAGGAAGTTTTAAAATGTTTATTTTTATTCACAAGAAAACAGTTAAAAAATTAAAAAAGTGTCCTAATACAGAAAAATCAAGGTACCTGTCTATTCAGGTTGCGATTACAATAATTGTTCAAAATGCTCTCCATTTACAATTTGACAAAAATGTAAACGGTCAGTAAAATTTCTTATTGAATTTTGTATTTGTTCTGGAGTGATGCGATTGGCTTCTTGAACTATTCTCTCTTCCAACTGTTCAAGATTATGGGAACGATTTTTGAACACTTGACATTTCAAGTGACCCCAAAAGAAAAAATCTAATGGCGAGAGATCTGGCGAACGTGCTGGCCATTCGAATGCTCCTCTACGTCCGATCCAATGTCCCGGAAAAATGTCATTCAAATAATCGCGGACATTATGGGCAAAATGGGGGGAGCTCCATCTAGTTGAAACCAAAAATGTGCATTAGGGTGATCACCTATGTTTGCATTTGGGAAGAGGGCCGCAAGTGCTGGAACAATCTCATTTCGCAATAAATTTAAGTAGACGTTGCCAGTTAAATTTCCTCTTATAAAAAATGGTCCTATGATGTTTTTTCCAACAAGACCAGCCCAGACATTCACCTTTTGAGGACGCTGTGTATGGACTTCTTCAATCCAATGCGGATTTTCAATTGACCAGTAGCGACAATTATGTCTGTTCACAGTGCCGTTGAGACAAAACGTTGCCTCATCTGAAAAAATGATGTGATCTAAAACATTAGGCTGCTGCTCGATCAATTCCGTCATTGTTTCGCAAAATTGTAGTCTACGATCTGGATCATCTTCAGTTAACTCATGGACGGGATACATTTTATAGGCTTTCATTTTTGCTGATTTAAGAATTTTATGAGCAGATTTTTGAGAGATCTCATGAATTTGACCTAATTCTGTTGTGGACACGTGATGATTTTCTTCCACTGTAAGTAACACATTCAAACTAGTTTCTTCATCTGTTGCTGTTAATGGACGTCCCCTTCTAGGTAAATCCTTCACCTGACGAAATACTTCAAACTTTTGAATTGTTCGGCATACCGTACTTTTACTAATGTGACGATCCGGATAAACAGTATTAAACAAAATACGAACCTCTTCAAAAGAACGTTGACGATCACCGTACCCACGCATCATTAATATCTCAATTCGTTCTGATTCAGTAAGTTTTACTGCCATTTTCAAATGTGTTAATGTCTAAAATAAGTAAATTTATAGCGATGCAAAAGTTAAAACGCTTTTAAAATTGTCAAATGTGACAGCAAAAAGAATGAAAACACTAAACAACAACTATTTTCAAAGGTACCTTGATTTTTCTGTATTAGGACACTTTTTTAATTTTTTAACTGTTTTCTTGTGAATAAAAATAAACATCTTAATACTTCCTGAACGTAGTTTTTTATTTTGCTTTCAAAAGTGTTAAAAAAATCTGGCCGTTCCATTAAAAAAAAAAAAGTTGGACGTATTGCCGATTAAGCCGGAAGTGAAAAAAATATTAAGTGTATTGCATAAAATGCATTTATATTAACTATACCCCCATACCAAATTTCAGAAATCATAAATTTCAAATAACAAAGTTATTCGACCGTTCCGGGACTTTTTACTAACGCTGTATAATTATTTCTGTTGGTCATGAAAAGCTTTAAAACAGTCCAAAGGATGCATATTGACACGACACACACCTCAACCAAAAGTGGAATTTTTTTTACAAACTTTACATCGGTTTTGTTTGCGAGTTTCTGGATAATGCAACACATTCAAATTGTTAGACACAGCTGTAGGAACATTTCTAGTTAATACATCGCTGGACCTCGGTCGACCAACTGAATCACGATTTGTATATAAATGTAAATAAGTAGACACAACATCTCTTATAAAACCTAAAAAGTCTTGGGCGGGTTTGATTTTATCAAAATTATCATCTGTAGATGACAAATACTTTTGTTTAACTTCAATCTATATTCTGCGTAAATTCCAAGCATATGAGAGCGTTGCTGAAAGCCGGTGAGAAAATACAGACCAGTACCACTTGTTGTTTCGGATTTTTATTCTGTAGTTAGATATATTCCAATCCATTAAATCTGTCCCTCCCATGTATGGAATTGTAAAAATTTATCGCATTTGGCATTTGCACAGTAATATATTTCTTTTCAGCCGCGGAATATCTTTTAGCAGACTTGGTTGGTAACACACCATAAACATTCGATGCAACCTGAACTATAGAATTATCAATCCTTTGCATCACGATTATGCTTTTATCCTTGTTTACATAGGAGCTAGTAAAACCCCTTTTTTCTTTTTTTGCTTCCTTTTTGGTGCGAGGACAATTTTCAGTTCGATTTTGACGTATTGTCCCCGTACAACCATACCTAAGTTCAGTCATTTTTCTAAGAAGCGGCAAACCCGTAAAAAAGTTATCAATAAAAAAATTGTAATGACGATCTGGTAAAATTGTTTGAGTCTGTCTGCAAAGGTGGTTACTACTGATGCTCCAAGACCAAGCTCCGAATTTTGAAAATGCGTTCCTTTTCCCTGATAAGGCTCTGTACTTATCAAATATCCGTTTGAACTGTTGATCGACCAAAATTTAAAGCCGTATCTAATTGGTTTGCCTAAAATTCTTTGTTTACAGCTGTGGTGACTGTAGTACGGAACCATTGACTCGTCAACATTTACTATTCCCTCAAAACAAACTCTACAATGAACAGTACCTGTCTGGAACAGTACGTCGGTGAAATTTATGAGGATTGGGTAAGCGTTTTCGTATTACACTTTTTAATTTTGAAATTATACACTCCCTATGTGAACCACCCCGAGCCGCCACTGGAAGAAACTCTAAATGGCCAAAGATACTCTAAACTTTCAAATAATCATATAATTCCTGCATTAGAGTAAAATGGTCAATTTCCACAAAACATCTGGTTTCAGTAGGATGGGCGCCTCCTCACTACTCAGTTATCATTGAAATCGAAACTTTTGCCCACAAATGGATTGGAAGGAGAGGCGAAATTAAATAGCCCGCACGTTCTCTCGATCTCAATTCACTAGATTACTTCTTGTGGGCTATCTAAAATAGAAAGTGTATCTTACCCGACCTAGAAATTTGCAAGATTTGACTGGAAGAATTAATGAAGAGGTACGAAGCATTTCACCAGACATCATAACAAGGGCTACAAGAGAATTTACAGACAGATTGGCTTACTGTCAGGAAGTAGGTGGCGGCCATTTTGAAAACCTCATAAATTAAAATTAACTTTGTTTATATGACCAGTATATTTTCTTTCCCTTGCAAATTAATAAATAAAAAATACTTTATAGCCCAAGTGTTCTAGTTATCGGGGAAAATCCAAAAATTCAATTTCTTTTTTGAACTCTCTGTATATTTAAAAAATTCTGCAAATCATGGCTCTTTATCCCTAATTTTCGCGTCTAAAATTTCACTACAATACCTTTTTTAATTTAACAGTTATTTACATGGTTCCACACATTTGCCAATCGCTGTCAAATACATATTTGTGATTTTTCATTCATATTTAAATCTTAAATTAAATACATTTTATTGAAAAATAGATAATTTATTTAAAACAGTTAATTATCATAACATGCGTATATAATAATAATAATAATAATAATAATAATAATAATAAACCTTTTATTAACCCAACAGAATACATCCAATTATGGGGTTATAAATATAAATACATGTATATAGGCATTAAACATAACGTGCGTATCAATGGAAAAATTATCCTAAACTAAATTAAATCTAAGAAGTAAAACAAATACATTCTTTCACAGAAACCATATACCTGCAGTAATTATCGCCAAATACATCTAAATTATAATTACATGAATTATATAAATGGCACATTCTATAAAGTGGGGAGTTTTTATATGAATTAGTTGCAGCCTGCCTGTTTAAGAAAGTAATTGAGTTTCTAGTGTTGAAACGAGGAATATAAAACCGAAGCCGTGACAAAAACACCAGATCATCTATAATATTATGAACCAACTTATACAAATGTAGTAACGCAATAATTTTTCTATTATTAGATAAACCATTAAAACCAAATTGTTCCAGCAAATTATCATATGATAAGGCAGAATATACACCATGCCTTTTGAAATACAAATATTTTAAAAATCTCTTCTGCAGTGACTCAAGCAGGTTAACATATTTCAAGTACGTTGGTGACCAAACTACACAACAATACTCAAGCCTGCTACGAACCAAGGAATTATACAAAATAGTAATGGTGACAATATTTACAAAGTCTTTGCAAGATCGCATTATAAAACCTAGCAATTTGCACCAGTGAGAATAAGTATGAAAGATATGTTTATTAAAGGTTAATCCACTATCAAATACTACTCTCAAATCTGTAACCTCCGTATATCCCTGAAGAATTACACTGTTAATTTCATAGTTGTATTCAACATTGACAGCTTTTCGAGAAAATGTCATTACTTTACATTTTCCAACATTAAGATTTATACAATTTCTTTGACACCAAGCACACAATTGATCCAAATCACTCTGCAGGATATCACAGTCAGCAGAAGTATTTATTATTCGATAAATTTTTAAATCGTCAGCATAAAGTAAACAGGTAGAATCAAATTTATCACACACGTCATTTATAAATAATATGAACAACAGTGGACCTAGATTCGAACCCTGTGCCACTCCACCCCGGGCAAGATAAGTTCGTGACCAGATTCCCTCATATTCAACGTATTGCTTCCTCCCAGTTAAATAACTTCTGAGTAAAAGCAGGTAGTCGGTATGGAGTCCAAACCGCTCCAACTTCCGCAGAAGTATATGATGTACACAATCAAAAGCTTTACTAAAGTCTGTAAAACTGACATCAACCCGTTTTCGCTCATCAAGGGCCTGAGATACTAGCTGGGCAAAGTTGCTTAAATTGGTCGCAGTTGATCGGCCCTTCAAGAATCCATGCTGATTATTACAGATATATGGCTTTACGTGATTATAGATTTCAGTGTACAGTATCATCTCAAAAATCTTAGCAAAGTTGGAGATCAAGGAAATGGGTCGATAATTTCTTATATCCGCACGCGATCCAGATATAAGCACAGGTGTCACTCTCGCTCTTTTCCACTCATCTGGGAATACCCTCTGACAAATGATTGAATTGTAAATGAATGTCAACGGCTTTAACAAACACTCAGCACAATCCTTCACGAAAAATGAGGGAATAGCATCTGGACCCGTAGTCATTGTACCCTTCAGTTTCCTAATGGCATTGCGAACATCACGATCAGAGACACTGGACAATGGCAATGTATCAATGCTGGTAATGGTAGTCTGCAACTGCAGCAAACTCGAATCCCGAGGACCACTTGCATCGTAAACTGAGCTAAAGAAGGTGGCAAATTCCTGCACAATATCCAAAGGCTTCGATATCACTTGGTCATTGCTGATCATGTGGCCGGGTATACGTGACTGTCCCTTTTTTAAATTAATGAATGACCAGAGTTTTCGTGGATCAGATTTGATTCCATTCTCAGTACTATGTATATAGCTGGAGTAACTAAGTCTAATGCTGGTTTTAATGGATGAGCGGAGAGCACAAAATCGATGCTTATAATAATTCGCTCCGTATCTTTTATACATCTTGTGATAATGATTTTTACGCTTTATATCCTTAATAATAGCTCTATTAAACCACGGCGGAAAATGTTTGTTCCTAATTAGTTTAAGCTTGGGTACATATTTATCAATGGCCGCATACAGTATCCTATAGAAACGTCACACATACCATTGACATCAGAATTCGTAGCATACATCTCGAACGCCTCCCAATTAACATCAGCAATACAAGTATATAGGCCATTAAGATCGGCATTCTTGAAGTCATATCGCCATATGACTTGACTATTAAAACTATACTCAGCAACGTTCCCAATTTGGAGTAAACACTCTAAAGGCGTATGATGTATATCTTCCTCAACAAGAACCTCCAGACTTCGCTCAACCTCTCAAATGTAGTCAGTCATATAACAAACGTAATCCATGTATGTTCGGTAATTCGTTAGAAGTATGATGTATCTAATGTGAAAACGTTCTGCAATGCTACAATCTCATAAAATCGTAAAATTTGTTTGTACTTTTTGTTATCTACCTTTCTTGATATTCTAATTTTACTATGTTAGATATACGTCATCCTTAAAGAAATACTGCCCATCTTCTTTGAATTTGTTAAAAATATTTAAAATTGTCTACACGCCTGTTAGGATAATTAACTGTTTTAAATAAATTATCTATTTTTCAATAAAATGTATTTAATTTAAAATTTAAGTAAGAATGAAAAATCAGAAATATTTGACAATTGGGAAAATACGTCATTGGTGTATAACTGGTTGCCTGCTATGTCACCAATGCATTGACTTTTACTTTTTAGCTCTACACATAGGGCGATGTATGTGTAATGATGAAATAAGAACCCGATATGTAACTACCACATTAAATATTATTATTATATGTAAATATGTAGTAATTATTTTTTGCTGTAAATACGATTTGAGAATACTTCCAGTTACAAGTACCACAAATAATTTAATTTAACCCGAAGCCATTTCAAAAACGTTCAAAACAAAATCGAACCGTGTAATTAAAATATAATTACACAAATGTCGTGTTGGGGTGACTTCGAAACAATGCAAATTGGTGTCGATAATTTTAATTTGCCGGTAGCAGTTACTCAAAAAATTTCTTCTTAAACACTCGAAATCGATTACGGCGCAATGCCCAACTAATTATTTTATTTAATGGCTGACGAACGTTTAAATACCTATCGACGTCTTGTCAGACGGTCGACTTCCACTTCTTATGCCCGTTCGTCAAAACGTAATAACTGTAATTGTTATTAGTGCTTCAATGAAATCTAAAATTTGATGTACGAGAGAAACCAAGATAAGAGTAATTAAACTTGCTCAGTTTTCCCAGGAATATGACTGAATTCCAGCTTCTTCTTTTGTTCTT
Organism: Melolontha melolontha; assembly: GCA_935421215.2. Lineage (NCBI taxonomy): Eukaryota > Metazoa > Arthropoda > Insecta > Coleoptera > Scarabaeidae > Melolontha > Melolontha melolontha. Next base: position 166,889,383 of record OW285238.1, on the reverse strand, counting down.
TTTTTTCTCCGACTCTCGTAATACTTATTCGTGACATCAGTATTAAGGAATGTTTACAAGTGTCGTTAGCGGTAATGAGTAAAACGTGATGGATTAATTGTTTCTGATCGCTTTAGGGATTCTTACCGAAAATGTCTTAGTAAATTAATTCATTAAGTTCCGGCGGAGTAATGTTATCTTTTTTAGATCTACTTTAAAAGGATGAAGGGAAGAGAGATTTATTAATTAACATTTTATCGCCAATATCAACCCAATTTTATAAAAAAGGACGTAAGGATACGAGGTATGGTTATAAAGTAAAGAGATTGATGCTGTAAATTTTTTTACTTTGAATTTATTCATATTTAATTATTATCTCATTCAATGCATACTCTTCCTCTATCCCTGCACCGCACCATGTGAATTTCGTGTTGTGCAAAACAATGTAGGAAGTCTTCTTCTGTGAGCTCGTTTATTACGCTTGCAGTTTTTGCTTACACAGTTTCAACGGTCTGAAATCTTGCTCTTTTAGTGCAGATTTGACTTTGGGAAACGGATAAAAGTCATATGGTGCCAAGTCAGACGAATAGAGCGGATGGTCTAATACTGGGACGTTTTACTTGGCTAGAAACGTCTTGACAGACAATGCAGTGTGCGTCCATAGAACTCATTACTTTTTTCCACAATTCAGGTTTTATCCGAAATGAACAAGAATCTTAAGGTAGTAATGCTTAACAATTCAACCTTCAGGAATCCAGTTAAAGTACACAATCCCATGGATATCGAAAGAAACAATCATCATAGCTTCGAATTTCGATTTCCTCATACGGGCTTTTTTAGCTCTCGGGGAAATAGGGCTGTTGCAATGCATTGATTGACGCTTAGTTTCTGGATCATCAGTGAAAAACCAAGATTCATCGTATGAAAGGTACAGGGGAAGACAGAGGAATGTCATAAAATGTAACTTTTGAGAAAAACGACTTTAGAGATTTGAAGACTCCACACATGTATTGAATTACATTATTTCTGCTTCAGATTTTTTAGTAATACCTATATAAATATATATATATATATAGTAAATTCAATCAGTTGGCGATTTAAGGTCTGGCTTTACTTTAAAGTATATATATTTAAAACAACCCTACATGTTTCGGCAATGATGCCTTTATCAAGGATATAAAATATAAATGACAGTATACAAATGTCATATAATTGAGTTGCTATGGACAAAATTATTCAAAGATACATTCCAATAATAATAATAATAATGAATAATTTTATCCATAGCAACTCAATTATATGACAGAAGGTTGTCGTTAGTTATAAAAACAGTAAATCACTAAATGTTTCTCGAAAAAAATTTTGTCTTCTGTGTGAATATAAAAATTTATAAATGGACAAACGCCTTTCCACATCAACCGATGGAATAAAAGCGTTTTTAAAATTGCTTAATATTACAGAATCGAAATCAATGGATTCAGTAAATTCTCCCTCTAAAATATTAGCTCCTTGGCTAAGAAACCGAAATCCACTTCACGTTTTTGAATTTTTGAAAAATGGTGTGCCACATTTTGCCTGCAACATTTTGAAGAGCTGCCTCAGATTGGTTTACTAGTTCTACACTTCGGCTTAATGGCAAATTAGATTCCTCAATTTGCTTTATTGTTTTAGAAACAAAGCTATAATTGGTTTTTATAAACGAAAGTTGTTGTATAGTCATCATGTATAACATCAGTGAGGGATTGGTGAGACTCGTCAGACAATTCTGAAATTAGATCTTTTAGTTGACAGAAATTCTCGCAATAAAAAAAGCGGCTCCCAACCAAGTGAGGTTGAGGTGGAAGAGGTGTGTTTGGTATTACTTCTTTATAAAACTGAATCCTTATAGGCGCTTTAAGGAAGATTTTTTTTCATTTTGGAAATTAAATTATTTACAAGAGGAAAATGTTTCCTAATCTCTTCAGCAACCCTATTTAAAGCATGAGCAAGACATGTTACATGTATCTAGTTCGGTTAAAAGATTTTCAAATTTGCCTGGCCTTTATTATATTTACGGTGCTGCATCTGACAAAATTATTAAAAAATTATCTTCAGAAACAGGCGTAGGTAGAAAAAATGTTGATAGTTCTTCTTGAACAAATCTGGCCACTGTGAGTGCATTTGTTTTTTCTCTTTAGAACTCTTTAGAAGCAATGAGGTAAACAGGTAAAATTTTGACAGAATCTTGTCGCTAAGAACACCAATCAATACATGAGCAATACAACGTCTTCTTGAATCGGTGGTTTCATCAATACATATTGCTATGAATAGTGGTTTGACCTCGAATAATTAGTTTTTATCACACGTTACATTAAATTTAAATACATTCAAGATACAGTGAAAGTAAAAAAATATGTACATTTATTTTAAATTATTTTTTAAATATTATTTTAGAAAAAATCCATAGCAATATGTAAAAATGTTTGTTCCGAATTTTAGCTTTAATTTCCTCAACAAAACGTTTCATGCATAATTGTTAAAAATATTTATGCTATTTTTCTATGACGAGATACAGCTAACCATACTTCAACTTTAACAGGATGTAAAGGAACTTCGATATGATTGTTTGGATTGTTTATAGATCATGTTCTGTAATGTTGCTTATTTACTAACCCACTTAATTGAAACATTAGTAAAAAAACATATCAAGAATTGCCTACTAGAGTGATCTCTATCTAAGATCTGTTGAACAATCGATAGTTTGTGTAAACGACGCTTCAAAATTCTATGAACGGTACTAGAAGATACGTTCGTTTGAACTGATAAACGACGAATTGATGTATATCGGTTTTCTCCAAAAAGATTTTCTACGTGGTCTACCAGAAATTTAGCCTTTTAACATAGATTCTTTAGCCCAAAACTTCTCCACGACTAGATGAATGTGATGATGTAAAGCTGTATTATCCACAACTCTACGAGGGTCACCTTTTATATTTTTACAAAATCTGGGAGTAAACAAAATTTTTGGGAACAAACTATTTTATTGTATTACAAAATATTCGCCTTTATGGTCTATACACTTTTGCAATTTTGATTTAATTAATCTCTTACTTGCACGTGTTCTCAAGGTTATAAAATAAAAACCTACGTAAGTTTTATTTTACATTTATAATATTATTTCTTGACTGTATGCATTTATTGTATTATTCATTGTATGAATTTATATATATTTTAATAGTAATTGAAATATAGATGACAAAGATAGTTTTTGTGTCTAGTAAATTTATTAACGTTACATTCTAGAACGTTTTATTTTCAAGGTTGGTTTTTATACTTGTGGTATCGCGCAAGTCTTAGATATTTCGGTTTGACAGATTTATTCTGTTTATATTTGAGTTTGTTATTCTGGGGAGATAGAAAAAAAAATCTTTGGAATTTATTAGTATTAATTTTGTTCGCGAGTCATAAGAGGACGTTTAAATTTGCTAGTTATTGTTAATCACAGGTCTTTATACTTCATAAACATTCATTTTTTTAATTTTTTTTTATAATAAACTGTAATTTGGAAATTGTGACTTTCTCTTTACCTTTGTTTGAACTATTAATTCTGGCGCCCACATTAACTTTTGTAGAAGAGAAGTACCACGTTTTTCCTATTGGAAACCCGGAGAAGAAAGCTGTCTCATAAAAAAAAATTAACCGATTGAGCATTAAAGATGGACAGTGTTGTGGTGAATAGTGGTTCATTCAACTACGAACTCACTATTCATAGCAATATGTCAAGAGCATCATCTAGTGGTCGATTGTAAAAATATAAAAGATGTCCCTCGTATTAGGAAACTGCAAGAGAAACTGTCGCTTATAGTCCGCGTACAAATATTGTCATTCTCCGATAAGAAATTGTGCTGTTCGGAAATATGCTTCAACAATAAAAATATTTTCTTACAATGTGTATATTATTTAATAGTATTGTTTATTATGTAAAAAAATATTTGTAAGAACAAATTATATTGCTAGTCACAAAACGACAAATGCCAAAATTAATTAAATAGTTGGTTATAAATAAAAGGCAAGTGGCTTATAATAATTTGTAAGTACAAGTTACTAAGTGCCTACTGAGATGAAGTTCTTTTTGAAACACGTTGTACTATTGAATTTTCCTGTATTCCGCATTATCACAACTAAACGTAACAGTATTAAAATCACGTCAATATAATAAGTAAAGTAATTTCTTTAGTAGTATTTCAAAAAGGAACTTAAGAAAAAACGAGCCTGTAAAATATCAATGACAATTTACTGATGTATAGCTTACATGTTTAAAGGCAAACCCCCTTTAAGAAGCAACCAAAACACCGAACTCGTTCATTTAAAATTTAATTATCTCAAGGCAAAGTTTTGACTAGTTTACTGCATGCTACGGTTGAACTGGACATTTATTTGCGTTCATTCTCTTGTTTTTTGCCGAAATGTTCCATAATGTTGAAGCCCACTCAGACCGCTACTTCACTAAAGTTGATGGACCATTTCCCGCTGAGACGAGATTACTATCTCATTACACGCACTTTACTTACATAAACACAAAATGAACCGTATTGTTAGGAAATTAAATTTATACGGTTTAGACGTACGTAGTCGTTGAGCCTTTGAAAATCCTCGGGAAAGTACTTGAAGCGATATGAAACTTATTATAACTAAATTAATCTCCTGCTGCTAAGCAATTAGTAATGCATCTATTACTTTGACCTGTTATTTTTTTTAAAGAATTTTTTTAAGTATTTTTGTGCAATTAAAACTTCTGAAATACGTTAAAATAAAGTTATTGAAGCTAATGGAACGATATATTTGATAATCTGTCTTCGTCAAATAAAATTAAGCCTGTCAAATGTAATTGAGCAGTCAGGAAATGCTGTGACCTCATATTTTTATTTAAAAAATAGTTAAACTATCTTATAGTGGTACGCAGATACTGACCCGAGAAATGACCCCAATAGATGGGTTATTCGATAGTGATACGATCATTACATTATTTACATAATATACATTTGGAAAAGCCAGGGTTTAGTTAAACATTTTATCAGATTTTCTTATTACTTATTGCAAATACATATAATAAAATGCTTCTTATTTAGAACTATGAAATGTATTTCCAGTCTAAACCGCGTAATTTGTAATTGTAATTGCATGTTTGTTTCTAATAAATTGTTTTAATTCTTTTCGAAAAATAAATTCTTCAATTTTTATTTTGAACCATGTCCCGGCCCGCAAGGTGTTTTTCTATTTATTATGAACCTTGATGAAAAATAAGTGACAATGTTAAGAAATACCCTCACACTAATGATGTAGACATAAGTAGCAAACGGAAAAGTAATTTTAAAATCCAGTTCCGTATTTAAATTTTTTTAGTTAAGAAGTTACTGTGAAGAAGTGCTTTTGGTTTTTCAATTAGTTTCGTAACAACCAAGTTATTGAAGAAAGAAGAAAATGTGAAAATTTTGTTTTTCCCGAAAATCACAAAAACGAAAAATGATAACGGAAATTTCTTTGCGCCCTATTAATCCCCATTAATTTTCATAACTTTGCTCCAATTTAACTCTCTTTATATATATATATATATATATATATATATATATATATATATATATATATATATATATATATATATGCAAATATATAAATGCAACAAATTATAGCGACAAAATTTTTCATTTGTACTGACAACTTGTACAGTTGATGTCGCGGCTTGTTGCGTCTACAATCTAGGGCAAAAGTGATTTGCCGAATTGTAGAATTAAATGCAACAAATTATAGCGACAATCGCATGTAAAATGAGATTTAATAATTATTAATTCTCATACACATGAAGTTCATTACAGTTCGTATATATACACGTAGTATAGAAGTGAATATCATGTCTGTCTTCGGTAAGGTGCACTGATGATCTGTAAAAAACAGTGAAATATCGATATATGCACATTCCGCGCAGATAAGTTTTTCACAAAATTTTTCATTTGTACTGACAACTTGTACAGTTGATGTCGCGGCTTGTTGCGTCTACAATCTAGGGCAAAAGTGATTTGCCGAATTGTAGAATTAAATGCAACAAATTATAGCGACAATCGCATGTAAAATGAGATTTAATAATTATTAATTCTCATACACATGAAGTTCATTACAGTTCGTATATATACACGTAGTATAGAAGTGAATATCATGTATGTCTTCGGTAAGGTGCACTGATGATCTGTAAAAAACAGTGAAATATCGATATATGCACATTCCGCGCAGATAAGTTTTTCACAAAATTTTTCATTTGTACTGACAACTTGTACAGTTGATGTCGCGGCTTGTTGCGTCTACAATCTAGGGCAAAAGTGATTTGCCGAATTGTAGAATTAAATGCAACAAATTATAGCGACAATCGCATGTAAAATGAGATTTAATAATTATTAATTCTCATACACATGAAGTTCATTACAGTTCGTATATATACACGTAGTATAGAAGTGAATATCATGTCTGTCTTCGGTAAGGTGCACTGATGATCTGTAAAAAACAGTGAAATATCGATATATGCACATTCCGCGCAGATAAGTTTTTCACAAAATTTTTCATTTGTACTGACAACTTGTACAGTTGATGTCGCGGCTTGTTGCGTCTACAATCTAGGGCAAAAGTGATTTGCCGAATTGTAGAATTAAATGCAACAAATTATAGCGACAATCGCATGTAAAATGAGATTTAATAATTATTAATTCTCATACACATGAAGTTCATATATATATATATATATATATATATATATATATATATATATATAGTAAACCTAATCAGTAGGCGATGGTAAACTTAATCAGTAGGCGATTAAAGGTCTGTACATTACTTCAAAATATATGTATTTAAAAAACTCTACATGTTTCGGCTGTATACGCCTTTGATCTGGTTTGCCAGTTTTTTCCTAATTTTCATATATTCCTTGAGGATTTTCTGGTTTTCATCGTTTATATGATTGTAAATTTCATGGTGTAATTGTTCCATTTGGTTAGCACTACACGCCTTGTGCTAAGTATAAATATAATAACTTCGTGACCTTGGTATGATATGGTAAACCTAATCAGTAGGCGATTAAAGGTCTGTACATTACTTCAAAATATATGTATTTAAAAAACTCTACATGCACAAGGCGTGTAGTGCTAAACAAATGGAACAATTACACCATGAAATTTACAATCATATAAACGATGAAAACCAGAAAATCCTCAAGGAATATATGAAAATTAGGAAAAAACTGGCAAACAAAAGGCGTATACAGCCGAAACATGTAGAGTTTTTTAAATACATATATTTTGAAGTAATATACAGACCTTTAATCGCCTACTGATTAGGTTTACCATATCATACCAAGGTCACGAAGTTATTATATTTATATATATATATATATATATATATATATATATATATATATATATATATATGATAAACGTAATGTTAATGAGAATTAATAATCATTAAATTCTCACATTACTGCCAATGCCGCTCTAATTCGTTGCATTGATTTCTACACCTGACAAAAACCGTTTTTGTCAGGTGTAGAAATCAATGCAAGATGAAGTTGGGCGAACCGACCGGATGAAGTTTGGTTTTATACTAATTCAAAATGATCGAGTTGTTATCATCACGAATCACTGAAATGTCTAAGTAGGGTACACTATTATTGTGTTCTTTTTCCACAGTAAATTGTCAATTTTTGTTGTAGTTGATAAATATTTGTAGTGATACATCTATTCTTTCCTGTGGTACAGAGCTTAGTTGATCTGTCAAGTTTTGTTGACCAGTCCTCGTATTGTTTAATGTATTTTGGTTTCGATATTTTTATGACATCAGTTATTTGCTTTGTCTTTTATATTTTTATTTTTGTATTTTAACGTGAAGGTATATATGTTTTTAAAAAGTTGACGCGGAACCAATAGCCAGTAAATTTAATGGTTTAGTGTAAGATAATCGATTTTAACACATTTAGTTACGTGACTGCTAATTTTTAACTCTTTATTCGTAAGTATTTTATTATTAACATATTAATTAATGTATTGTATGTCTCGTTAATCTTGTAGCATCTCATGAAGAAGCAACGGTTGCATTGGTTGCGAAATATAGAGAGTGAAATAAATGAGTTTTTATTTGACCGACCGCTTACCCATTTTAATTATTCATTCACTAATATAGTACAGTCGATAATACTTACAAGTATATATACTTGTTGATTGGTCCTGTGGTTCTTCCTGGGAGGTTAAATGCGGACAATTACCTTCAATTTCTTATTGACGAACTGCCAGGTCTTTTAGAGGATGTCCCACTAAATGTTCGACGAGACATGTGATTTTACATGGATGGGGCACCACCACATTTCGGAATTGCTGTCCGAAATTGGGTTAACGTCAATTATCCAAGATGGATTGGTCGAGGCGGTCCTATTGCATGGCCACCTAGATCACTCGATCTTAATCCCATTGACTTTTATTTATGGGGGTACATGAAAAATTTAGTCTTCGCGCAAGCTTCGAACACAAGAGAAGAGTTGTTGGATCGTGTTCACCTGGTTACCGAGCAAATCCGACAAAACAAGTACGAAATTCGGATATGTACTTCTTCTGTTGGCTTACGGGCACAAGCCTGCATTCAACAAGGAGGTGGACATTTCGAAAATATTATTAATTGAACTTTTTTAAATAAAATCAGTTTTTATTGACTTTAGGATTTCATTTTTTTTCATTATCTGACAAATCACATTCATAGATCTGTAACTTTGAAACAAATAAAAATGGATATACAAGTTTTGCGTTTTTGTTGAAATGAAGCCTACTTTACACCCCTAAAATTTGAACATAACGATACGGGACCCTTGTAATGGGTGGGCAAATTTGAGGTTAGGATTTAATTTGGCTGTCAAATGATGAAATTTCAAGAATTGAGCGTCATCCTTTGACATTTATTTAGTAAAAAGTTCGGAAATTTTAACCATGGAACGCTACACTTTTGAACAAAGAATTTTAATTGTGAAAATTTACTATCAAAATGGTGAAAATTTTACTGTGTCACTTCGTAAAATTCGAGCAGCTTTTCCTCGTAATCAGGCTCCTTCTGAGACTGCTGCCCGTAATTTAATCGCTAAATTCGAGGCTCACGGTACTGTTGCTGACAATAGACCAAAACAATATGCTCGTAGTGGCCGTAGTGATGTAAACATAGCTGCTGTACGGCAAAGTGTTGAGAATGAGCCTGGAACATCAACTCGTCGACGTACGCAACAATTGGGCATCACCAGAGGCACTTTGCGCAATATTTTGCATAAAGATCTTCATCTTCACGCTTATAAAGTTCAACTCGTTCAAGAATTAAAGCCGGCCGACCATTGTTTGCGTCGAACATTTGTGAATTGGCTGTTTGAAAAATTGAACGAAAACAACGCATTTTTCAACAAAATCATCTTTAGTGATGAGGCCCATTTTCGATTAGGCGGTTATGTAAACAAACAAAATTGTCGCATATGGGGCTCACAAAATGCACAAACAGTCCTCGAAAAACCATTACATCCAAAAAAAGTAACCGTATGGTGCGGTTTGTGGTCAGACGGCATCATCGGCCCGTATTTTTTCGAAAATGAGCAAGGAAACGCCGTCACCGTGAATTCTCTGCGCTACCAAACCATGATAACCGATTTTTTGTGGCCACTAATTGGCTAATGTTGACATCGGTGACCTTTGCTTTCAGCAAGACGGCGCCACAAGCCACACAGTCGGCCAAACAATTCAGTTATTGCATGAGAAATTTCCCGGTCGCGTAATTTCTCAATTTGGCGATGTCAATTGGTCGCCTCGTTCTTGTGATTTAACGCCGCTTGATTATTTTCTCTGGGGCCATTTGAAAGACCGGGTTTACGTGAACAAACCACAAACAACTGACGCTCTGAAAGATGAAATTCGGTTCTACATTGCCGAGATAAGCGAAGCTTTGTTGCAAAATGTGGTTCAAAATTTTGTGAAAAGAGCGGACGTCTGCCGACGTGCTAGAGGTGGACATTTGCCCGTCATCATATTCCATTATTAATTCGCATATTTCTACTTTACATTGGTATCAATAAAACTGAATTTGTCAAACAAAAATTGTATTTTTGAGCCAATTTAATTCCGAACCTCAAACTTGCCCACCCTTTTCTTTGAAGATCCATGCTATCGATTACCATTCAATATTAGTATAGATTTTTACGTCGCCAATAAATACAATATTTCGCAATCTACCGTTTCTATAAGGTCGTTGATATATGCCAAATACAACAATGGCTCTAAATTGGAACTCTGAAGAATTTCAAATTTGATTTTTTTTTTAATGACAAAAATTTGCATTCATATCGGATCTTTTTAGCTTTTCAAAAAAAAAAGTCATTTCATTTCGCACTGAATATTTATTTTAAGCGGTCAATACATCGAATCTTCTTTCTTGTTTGAGAATTTCCAATGGTTCCTTAATTAACTCAACCAATTGCTTGAATATTATTTATTTTACGCTACCTTTCGTGGATTGTTTTTCTCTTATAAATTGAAAAATATCTTAAAGAACAAGTCTTGTTAAACAGGTGCAAAAAGCATAGCGCTTATTATTTTGCAAAAATATATGAGCGCAATTATGGTTAATATCGATGTACATATATATATGTGTAGGTATGTATGTGTGCACGTTATTATAGCCACTGCAACTGCTTTTCATTATTTATGCGAGTATCGTGACATCGGTTATTCGCATGCAGAAATTTTAGGCTCACAATGTATGATTGCATTAAATATTGAAGCCTATGTACGAGTCGATCATCTTGAAATTATTGTTAAAAATGACTACCATATACGAATTTATTTTAATTATCATCAAAAATATTCTTTATACGCTTCGACCAAATATAGAAACTTACCGGGCGAAGAAGGTACTAACTACCAGATATTTCTGGGTGAATATGGTCACGCGAAGTATCGCTTGCGACCATTGGTATTATTTAATTAATGTTTATTACCAATCGTTTTATTAAAGCTAACGAAGAATTCACACAATAAAAACATCGCGAAAAGTACGCATTCTGGTAATGTAGGACAGAAGTTCATTAATTTATGATGTACAGACTGTAATACAAAAGCGTACACTTCGTAATTGGTTTTAATCGAACTCTTCGAGGGAAAAAAAGAAGGTAAAATATGCTATGTAGGGAAAACATTTCGGGGTTTTATGTTTTTTTTGTGATGCGTACGATAGTCACTATTTCACTTTTGATGAGGGCACGTAAATAATTTTTTTCATTTTAAAAGCAATCAATATAATATTGTTATTAGTTATGTAGGGCACGACGACGAATCTTTATATATAAATACAGTTTTCTTGGAACGAAACGAAAATCAGGAAAGGGACGTGGTTTGAGAAGATTTGTGACCGTTTCGGGAGTTCCCTTTACGTTCGTTTCACAAAATTATTTACTTTCGGGCTTTCAGTTTATAGATGGGAAGTGAATGTGCTTTTGAATTCCCGTTTAGTGCGTCAATTTTATATTTTACAGGAAATAGGGAAAAATAAAAACAAAATTAACGAGTTTTACTGATTCAGCAGTTTAATGTCAAATTAAAAGAAATATACGATAACCCCTGAAGACACATAGTACATGTATTAAAAAATATAAAATAAATGTACCTTTAACACTATGTAGAGTAACGTTTATCTAATCTCTATATTATACAATAATTAATTAAAATTGAAAGTAAATCTACCAATAATTTTACAATATATTTCAGCTTGCCCAATGTGGAACTATGATTTTGTCTATTTTGAGTTAGGTCACTTACAAATATTTTTAACCGCCTATATAATTTACAGTATTTTTTTGCCCTTTTATGGGTACTTATGCACACACAATTTTGCAGGGAAACACTATTATAATAGTGCATTTCTTCCTGAAGAACTTTCATTAATTCAAATATATTGAGATGTGCTTTTCCGATCCGTCTTTTGAGTCTGTTATACTATCTTTCTACAGAATTTCTAAACCGATGACGATCTCCATCGCAAGTCCATATTTGGCGAGAATTATGAATCCATTGATCAACAAAATAATCGTTAAATTTAACAACAGCTTCATCGATAGGAGAATTTTCAATTACATATATATATATATATATATATATATATATATATATATATATATATAGTAAACGTTAAGATGGCATAAGTGTGACCATCGTCGACCGAGGTAGCCACTAAGAGTGTTCCCTTGGTTAGCGATGAGCAACCCCGTACAGGGTGCGCTTCGCTGGCCTGCGCCTTGCCTCGTTGGGGCGGGTCAGGCGGTCGAAGTACTGCACGGAATTGGAAAGAAGTTGCCGGGAAAGGGTTGGCGGCCCTACGCAACGGTTGGTTATCCGACCTCTCTAAATTCACGCGACCGGTCACTAAACACACGCACGAGCGCACCGACATACAAAACCCGACACTTACGCTCTCACACAAAACCACACACCCATAGAGAGACGCAAGCTGCCAGCAGCAACAAACACACAAGTTCATACCCAGAAAGAGACACAAATTGCTAGCAGCGAACAACACATATGTTCACACCTTGCTATCAATTTTTTGGAATACTAAGGCATGATTTATTATTATTACTAGAATGTATCTTTGAATAATTTAAACCATAGCAACTTAGTTACTTGACATTTATATCCTGTCATTTATATTTTGTATTCTCTTGATAAAGGCGTACTGCCGAAACATGTAGAGTTTTTTGGATGCATATATTTTGAAGTAATATACAGACCTTTAATCGCCTACTGATTAGGTTTACCATATCATACCAAGGTCACGAAGTTATTATATATATATATATATATATATATATATATATATATAAAAGTAAAAATTAATTAACGCGAGAGCGGTTTGTCAAGTAAAAAAAAACTACTTTATTTCACTCTATATTTCATAACGAATTTGTTACTTCCTCAGGAGTGTCTACATGTTTAATAAAACCACAATATATTAAACAATATGACAATAACAAAATACTTACAATTGAGAGTTAAAATTTAGCAAACAACGACACTAAATATGTTAAAATTAATCAAATTTAAAACATTAAATTAATATGATTTTGGTTTATCGTCAACCTTTTAAAAACAAATATACATAAATGATAAAATATGAAACTAAACTTATAAAACACACGTATCATCTACGAAACCAGACTAATCACTCCCAAAATATTACAGAATGTGCGAAATGGAATTTATCATCGCTTAGGTTTTGTCAACAAAATGAAGGAAAACGTTTTGAGCATTTGTTATAAATTTGATACTGAAAATGTCAAAAATAAAACTTAGAATTAGAACACAATTTACTCAAAAATTTTCTAATGTAACATACCAAAATTTTTACATCATCGAATAAGAATTGTAAAAGCTTTCAAAATCCATAAAAAGAAATGGGGTTGACATTAAAAAAAAATATCAATGACGTCATAACTTATTCAAAGTCGACGGAAAAAAACAAAATGGTAGCATCTAAATATAGCTAATAAAAAACATTAATCCATTTTGTCAAATAATGCACAATAACGTTACTACGGGCTTGCGTCCATACTTTATGGACGCACTGTAGTAAAATAAATTATTTGAAACAACTTTTACTTAATTATTGAATTTTACTATTCATATCTGTTGTTATTACATACAAGAAAGTTACTAAATCGAAAAAATAATTTTTTATTTTATTTATGGCAAGAAACATAAAATATTCATTCTCTTATATTTGCTAATTTACATTCCACATTAAAGCAGACACATATTTATATCTAAGAAACGGAAATATTTTCTTTACCGCTTTCGCCGGCAAATAAATTATGTCACCAATAAAAGCAAGACCCATTCGCTTTGCAACATTGTCATTGGCGCTACTACAGAAATAACTCACGTTAACTCCCGTATTTTATGAACCGGTAGTGTCATTATATTACAAGAAAAGGGTTTTATAGCGAGAAGAGATATTTGATATGTTTTTAGTATCGGGGAATAAGGCGAGGGAGTAGTTTACAACCTGTTAAGAGTGCATCATACCAAACTCAGTTTTGTACGTATATTGGACGGCGAATACTACTGACTTTATAACTGTTCAACTACAATTATCGATAAATTCTGGTGGTTGTTTATGTCAGTGTTAATAGTGCGGGTGTAGCATTCCGTAATCATGTAAACGTCTTTTACGATCGTAGATCTAGTAGCTTGTGAGGGATTTATGCGTTGTTAAATGTCCGTGGACAGGTTAAAACGTTATTTGATATGTATGTCTTGAAGGTAGATGAGTTTCGCTTAGGAAATGGGTGATTTTAGTGGCTCTTATTTAAAGTATATGTTTCCGGTTCTCATGTCACCGTGCACGAATGAATCATAAACTATTTCTTAGAAAATTGTGTCACGACACCCCACCAACAACTAATGAGAGAACGCAAGTTGATTGCGTAAGTTGTCTTTAGTATTAAAATCCTCGTCGAGAAGGAAATCAATAAATGACTTGTCTATGCGAAATACAATAAAACACAGGCACACTATAATCACAACAAAACGATACAAACCGAAATATTCCAGAAATACATAAACGTCACCGCTCAAGAACGAAATTCATCGTTTAATCCATCTGACAATTGACAATTGACAAATTGACATCTGACAAAGCTATGGATCCATTGAAACCGATATATTTTTGTAATCTATAGGTATATACACCGTGGCCCGGAAAGCGTGGAATATAGCGAACAAAACCGAAACAAGTGAATTTTATGAAAAAATCACTGTTTCGGTTCCTTAAAAATGCGCAATTTCATGCCATAATCACCTCTCTACACCCATTTGTGTCAAACCGATGACGTCATCTTTTGTTTCCCAAATAACAACCCTTAATTTATTTCCACGATTTTAAGAGACCCCTCAACCGCTCAAATGACAGCATAAAATGTTTGATATCTTACATAATTGATCACTCTTTACTGTTGTCGAAGTTACAATCTATAGGTGCCTCACCGAAAACTGTATCCTTCTTCAAAACCTATTTATTGAGTCGATCGTACTATGCACAATATAACGGATATAATAATAATAATATATTTATTTAATACAAAAGTATTTTTAATAATATAAAATATTATTAAAAATGGGGTGTGAAGAACACAATACAAGTTATATATTTGTGAATGTATCTCCTCTCCAGAGACGCAGATACGTATTTCACCTTTCTACAGGATCGTCGGTGCGGTGGAGAGGAGATACATTCACAAATATATAACTTGTATTGTGTTCTTCACACCTCATTTTTAATAATATTTTATATTATTAAAAATACTTTTGTATTATACAAATTGGTGTGGTTTTTACCCACTCATGTAAGTTTCAAATTATTTTGTTATATATTTATTCAAAATTATACAAGTGTATAGAACTCGTCAAGTATACATGTAAATATATAAAAACAATAAATAAAACGTGACACAGACACCATATTAAAATTTGTTTGAATAAAATTGATCCAAAGAATAAAATGATTGTACATATAAAAAAATTTCTAATGTTTTCTTGAAGCACTTTTCCCTGCTCAAGTCCTTAATGTACTTTGGGATATGATTATAAATATTTAAGACCTGACTAGTTGCGTTCCTTTGTACCCTGGTCAGAGTTGTTTGTGGCACCGCAAAATAGATACTTTCCGTCCCGCGAGTACTGTACTTGTGATTTAAAACATACCTGCCAAACGCACTGCTCATACCCCTTCTCGCACATAAAGTACACTCGAGAATGTAGAGACCGGTAAGCGTATGTATTTTTCTTGTTTCAAATATTTCTCGGCACGAGTCAGTAAGTCCCAACTTAAAAATTGCACGAAGACATTTCTTCTGCAGACTAAAAAGTCTTCCCACATCCACACTGTTCCCCCAGAAGACCAAACCATACCGCAACCGCGATTCCACGTAAGCTCGATACGCACACAAACTGGCTTCACTGTTTACTGAGCCGGCGATAACCCTCAGGGCATAGTGAGATGGAGAAATCCTCCGAAATAAATAACGTTTATGGGACTTCCAATTCAGTTGTGAATCGATCCTTATGCCGAGAAACATTACTTCGGGCGACGAGGCTATTACACCGTCTCCAAAGTTTACAACTAGATCTTCCCGCTGAGAAACAGCGAAATGGATGATTTGGGTTTTGCCTACATTCAATTTAAGTTCGTTCACTCTGAACCATGCGCTTACAGAAGACAATGCCCGTGCAATGGTTTCCCTCAAGGCGTTTGATTCCGTTGATCTTATTGCCAATGAAACATCATCCGCAAATAAGGCCATAGGATAATTAGATACTAGTGGTAACCCATTTATGTAAATTAAAAATAAAAGAGGCCCAGCACGGATCCCTGTGGAACACCCCTGGTAACAGTGAGCCACCCAGACCTAATTCTGGTTCCCTCTACATTCACTGCCACGACACTTTGTCTTCTGTTTTCTAGATAAGATTTAATAAGGCTCCAACAATTTCCCCTAAATTCCAAGTTCTCCAATCTCTCCAAAAGGATATTGTGATTAACGCTATCAAAAGCCTTGGACAAGTCCATAAAAATTCCTGCTACTTGCTCTTTGTTCGACCAGGCATCAAGTATTTCACAAACCACCTGAAATACGGCCTAACATGTCGATTTTCCAGTTTGATAACCATTCTGTCTATCTGTGATAAGTTTATGTTTGTTAAGGAACCCATTCATTCTTCAATATATCAGTTTTTCAAACACCTTGGCCACATTCGAAATTAGTGCTATAGGTCTATAGTTTGTGATGTCATGAACATCTCCTTTCTTGTACACCAGACACACAACTATATAATATATATAAATCCAATTCTTTTACCGCTACCACTGGCGTACCTCACGGCCCCAATTTAGGCCCACTACTTTTCAATGTATACATTAACGATCTCTTAATTGCTGCTAGATTGCAAAGTTCTCGCGTCTGCAGATGACTTGAAAATCTTTAATAGTATCACTTCTCCACCAGACTGCCTACTTCTGCAGATAAATCTTACACTTCTTCACGAACAGTGTACAAATAATCGACTGTGCTTGAATATTGAGAAATGTGCTATTCTTTTATTCTCTAGACGTTCCAGTATTATTTCCTTCGATTATACAGTTTCCAATGACATAATTCCAAGGGTTTCGCATTTTCGAGATCTTGGCGTGCTCTTTGATTCACATCTGTCTTTCAGTCCACATATTACTAGCACTATTTGGCGTACATTTGGCAATTACACATTAAGCATTTTGTTTTATTCCTTTGTTAGAACTATGCTAGAGTATGCGTCTGTAGTTTGGTACCCTCGATGTACATACCAGCAACTGTCAGTCGAACGTGTCCAAAAAAGTTTCTTAAAGTACTTGTCTTTTAGAATGGATGGCATATATCCTCCTCGTGGCACTGATTACGAAAGTTTATTAATTAGGCACGATTTTACTTCCTTAAGTCAAAGAAGAGATGAAGCAAGCGGCAAGTTTCTAATTAAACTTGTGAATTATGATTTGGATTCTCCTTCTTTGTTGAGATAAATTAATTTTCTAGTATCAAAGTACAATATAAAGTCATCGGATATATTTTAAGTATCCAAGACGCGACCTAATGTACTCCAAAAATCGCCTTTGCTGTATATGTGCTGTAATGCTGATCGGCTATATCCCGATCCATTCTGGAAAGTGTAGCTATTATTAATATTATTGTTTTTCTTTGTTTTCATTCAATTTATTTAGTGATTTCTTTTTTTCTTAATTTGTCTGTTCAGTTTGTTTAAATAATTACCTTATTTACTTTTTGTACTGTGTTAATTATTAACTTATAGATTTATACAAATCATACAAATGTTACCCTGTAACTGGATTCTGTTGATCTGTTGGGTAAATAAATGAATATTATTATTATTTTTATTATAAGAAAATCTTCGAGAAATAATTCACTATGTGTTTAGAGGAATAACCCCATTAAAAAACTGAAATGGTAACTAAATTAACATTCAATAAATATAACAAACAACAAATAAACAGCAAAAATAAAGATTGTGGTGTTCAAACATCTTCAGGTATCAAGCTAATGCTCAAAATTCCAACCATTTATTACTTGACAATAAGCTAGTCTACAAATGCTCCAGATAACTGTGCTCGCTTTAATTTTTGCTAATATCTATGTGGCTAACAATTGCATTCGACCAGCAAATGTCAGTGTGACCCATGTCAGTGTCAAGTTAGTCGTTTGAGAATCGCTATTTTAGATAAAAACTGCGAATGGCTCATTTAACTGAGAAACATTAATTGAAATTTTAATGTTGGGATGGAGGTAGAGGGAGACAACAGGAAGAAGTAGGCAACTTATTTAACAATATATACCCTGAATATCATATCTCTCAGTCTACTGTTAATAAAATTTTTCGAAAATTTCAAGAAACTGGTTCTGTTAAGGATTTACCAAAAAATTGGTAGACCTGGAGTTATAAATAATGAAGACCGTAAAAATGTAATGTTGCCGGTCGTGGAAAATCCACATGTTTCTGTTAGGCAAATTGCTCGAGAGTATAATTTAAAGAAAACTTCTATTCACAAGATTCTAAAACATGAAAGGTGGTATCCGTATAAACCTTGTATTGTTCAAAAATTATTTGTAGACGACTTGGAACCAAGGTTGGAGTTTTGCGAATTAATAACACGTCGCTTTTCATAAAAATATCATCTTCTCTGATGAAGCAACCATTTGTTTGAATGGTGCCGTCGACAGGCAAAATACAACGTTATTGGTCCTCAAATAGTCCTAAATGATATCTAGAAAGACACACTCAACACCGGCAGAAAATCAATGTTTTGGGTTGAATGATTTAAAATCGAATTCTGGCACCATATTTCGTTGAAAATACTTAGAATGTAGACATTTATTTAGACTTTTTAAGATTTGAACTAGTTCCTGTATTAGCTGTTTTATATCCAAATGAAGCGGATCAAGATATACCCCATAACAGTATATGGCTCCAGTAGGATTGGACCCCACCTCATTTCGGAATTAATGTCCGCCATTTTCTGAATGACGCTTTTGCTAATTGATAGATAGGTAGAAGAATAGAAAGCCCAGCTCGCTCTCCAGATCTAACTCCGCTAAACTTTTTTCTTTGGGGCTACCTTAAAGATAGAGTTTACCTAAATAGGCTGAGGGATCTTGAAAGCTTAAAAAATCGCATTCGAATAGAGATAAGGGCTAATTACACCAGAAATGACAGCAAATGCTATTAGCGAATTCGAACTGCGAATTTATCATTGCCAAACTGTTAATGGAGCACAGTTTGAACAACTGCTGTCATTTCTACGGCAAAATTATAATATATTTGTTTATTTGTTTGTTAGCCAATGTTTGAATGTTAATTTAGTTCCAATTTCAGCTTCTTTCATGATCCTCAATAAAATTGTTCTTGAACTTTTAATGAATTATTTCTCGAAAATCCCCTTATGCAAGATATCAAACATTTTATGCTGTCACCCAGACAATAGAAGGGTCTCTCTAAATCGCGGAAAAAACTACTGACTGTCCCCCAAAAGACAAAAGATAGCGTTATCACTCAAAAACAAATGAATTCAGAAAAATGATTATGGCATGAAAATGTGCATTTAAAAAAAAAGACAAAATCGACGCGTTTCAGAATTTTTTCATAAAACTCCTTATTTCAGTCCCTTTCACCATATTCCTTACTTTCTGGACATGATGTATATAGAAGACAGTGTTCGTATGTGTGTCCGCTATAGACTAAAAAGGCACTGGACTGATTTACTTGCGGTTTTTTTGCAAAATGATCCGCTTGGTCCGGAGAACGATTAAATCTATTAAAATCCTCGATCTGAGTTGTAGAAAGAAAGTTAAGGCCTCATAATATAATATCAATAGTAGTAGTACTATTGTTTAAATGTAGATGGCGCCACGAGACAGTACTTAAATGTTGTCACAAATGTCACAATGACACCAGGGAATCATATCTAATCGACTAGTTAATAACATATTTAATACTAAATAAAAATGCAAAAAACTTCGACATCAATGAATTAAATATATTTATTTTTCACTTAAGTATTATTTGTTCATTTCATCTTGGATATGGTTACCATAAACACGACCATAATAACCGGGCATTATGGCCCATAACGCTCGGTAATTTATTTAGAGTTTTTAATGTTGTGTGAGTATAAATAAGGTCCGAGAAGAAAGGATATACATTTTACAGAACTAATAATTTTAATTTTTAATAAAGTCTAAAGAAAGAATAAAATTTTTAACATTATTTAGCAAAATTAAAAATACAGTTTTCGACATGTCCTGAAAAATTATGTGATCGGAAGTTTTCCGAGTTTTTTTAAAGTTCTTGGAGGGAAAACATCTCCACTAGTACTTTGACAAGCCAACGAGGTTTTATCTGATGCTGTAACAGAATTTAATAGCATGCTATATAGGATACTATATTCTAAGAAGAAATTCTTTCCTCTATCGTCGATTTAAGGAGTTATATTAGATGCGTAACCACTGTCAATGGCATGACAGTTAACAGAAATCTCGTAACTTTTCCAATGTAATTTGAATTTTCCGCTTAAGAAATTTATTTTTCGTGAAAAATAAAATCTTGTGTGAATCACTGGCGTTATGGCAATTATATTGGTCTTGGTCGACATTCATCCCTCGGGCCACAGGTCCTCCGGCTGAATTAACGTCGACCTCAGAGCAATATAATACATGCATAAATAACTATTGTACAATCAAATATTCAAAAATTACTTCAAGAACAAAAACACGGTTATGATGCGGAAATGTGAGGATTTAATGATGATAGTGATGGAATGTATTTCTTGTACGCGTCATGTGGCACAGGAAAAACATTTGTATTTCAATGGTACTAGTAACCATACGTGCACAAAATAATATCGTATTAGCAATCGCATAATCTGGAATTGCGGCAATTCTTTCAGATGGTTCTTGAAGCATTTAAATTACCACTGATAATATTCAAAACAATGAAACACAAACTTGCAACATTAGAACACATTAGGAATGAGTAAAGTTCTCCAGCAATGCGAGATAATTATATGGGATGAATGCATAATGGCGCATAAAAATGAAAGCATTAAATCGAACATTGCAAGATTTTCGTGGATCAATGTTATGAATGGTTAAGTGTATTATTGTTGAGTTCGTACTGTGTTTGAGTTCATACTGATCTATACTCTACTGTTTTACAAGCAGATAAAAATATATCACCACTCTTAATTATTACGTATTAACATACGCGGATTGCTTGTCCAGTGTATTGTTTGACGTCAAAACGGGGAATTTTTGTGTTGTTACTTCGTGGAAACTGTGCCTACAAGTGATAATACCCAAGGTTTACGATAGCGTCTTAAATATATTAGTAATAAATAAATAAATAAAATATCATTACTAATTAAGTATTGGTTGGTGTCATAAATCTAAGTATGCAGTTCCGGTTAATTCCTTTGTACAGTAATGGAAGCCTATTACACATATTTAGTTAACAATGGGTGGTCAGAATAAATATCGTCTCTTGAATGCGTTCGCTGATAACCCTAGGCAATAAAACAAGCGGTCTGATGTATAATGCAATAAATAAATTTGAAAAAAGATTACGATTATTAATAACCTTAGGTAATAAATAAATTTCTAAATATAAAAGATATCGCTTTCTTAGAATTTAAAGAAAGCTTTAAAATTTGAACGTGCCAATAAAAGTTTGCTATACAGTTGTTTAAACTCGAAAATGGACGTTAAACATTTATAAAATTGCTTTCCGCTGAACCTATCTAGTAGACGATATTTGCGACAAATATTATTTGACAAGTTTAATCTAGTTGTTTACAAGCTCAGTTATAGTGATAGTCAAATAAACCTGATTGTTTATAAGTTATAGCAAACGCCAATTAAGTTGGCGCGAGGAGGGGTAAGTTCGCGCAGGATTAGAAGTAGTGGGGAGATTTGTATTTAGTTTTACATCAAATGTCAGATAATTCTAACCTCTGAGTGTGTATCACTTTATGATCCCCTAGCAAAGACATTATGTTCTGTCAAACGTCAACGACAAATGTATTCTGACAATTACTTGAGTAGTGGGGGTGGACGTTTTTAAAAACGGCTTCTGCGCACCCCCTTCTCGCGCCAACTTAATTGGCGCTTGCTATACATAAGTTTAAAGTAATCCTTTCACCAATAAGTCATGGAACTGAACAAGGAATATTATCGAGTGATTTTTTAATTTTTTTCAATTTTAAGAGTGGCTTAAGCCGCAGAAAATGTTTTGAGAAAATCGATTGAGTGTTTAGTGACAAGTCGTGTTCTTTCGCTAACGTAAAGCGGTGGTACAATTAACTTCAACGCAGTCGATTTTCCTTAAATGACAGTTTTAGAGCTCGTAAGCCAAAAACGGCAGTTACAGAAAGAGATATTGGTCTTATTCGGAACATGATTGAAGATGACTTGCGTACAACTGTCAGAAGCATTCAAGCAACTTTAAAGATTGGTGTGAAAGGAATTAAAATTATTTTCGCAAACAATCGTACGTCCGTAAGCTTTGATCTCGGTGGATTTCCCACAACTTTACTTCAATTCAAAAAGAAGACCATGTGGGATGGTGTAGATCTACATTAGATCGCTTTGACCGTGGATCGTCTCATTTGGTTGCAGATCTCGGTTTCCGGGTCCGAACCGCGTCGAGTTAGGCGTAATTGCCAACGTTTCGCCTACTGCTTCAAGGGACATGTTCAGGGCTGTACGTAGATGTTCGTCGTTTCGCAGTAACTTGAAGAATGCTATATTTATCATGTGTATACTGTTATGATCCTGAAAAAAATTAAAAATCTTCAGTTTGAGTCTTTGAGAATGAGTCCGCTCCAACAAAAGTTGTTCGTGAAAAAGTTAAAACAAGAAGATGGTCGCTACATTTTTTGGAATTACTAGGCACGTTTTCACTGTAGCACTGGAGTATAGACGTACTGTTAATTCAGAAGAGAACACTAGAGTTTGTTTGCCTCAGCTTCTCCAAAATATCTAATCTAATTAATCTAAATTCCCTTCTACCATATAATGGTGTCGGGACGAAACTGTATTTTTATTCTAGGCGTCTACAAATTCTTTCCATCCTTTTCTTTCTTTCGCCATTTTTTTTGCTTCTGTCCATGTTCTTTCCTTTGTCTCCAGTATTTTCGCTATTACTCCATCCCATTGCGTTTTTGGCCTACCCCTCCTTTTGTTTTTCAGTATTTTTGCCTCCCACACTCTTTTAGCTGGTCTTACTCCTTCCATTCTTTGCAAGTGGCCCCACCAACCCAACTGTCTCTTTTCTATGAATTTGAGTGTTGATTCTATTTCCCTTCCTGTTTCTCCCATGCTTTTGATCATCTCTGTTGTTATCTTGTCATATCCAGGTGCCTTTCCGTTCTTTAATTTTCGTATTACCTCTTCTAATTCTTGCATAGTTATCTCATCTTCTAAATTTTCTTCCACTTTTTCTTCATGTTCCCAATTCAGATCCTTCTCCGTTTGCTCTGTCAGAAGTTCATGAAAATATTCTTTCCATCTGTTGATTATATCTTTAGGTTCTGTCAACATATTTCCGTTTTTGCTTTTGATGTACCTTGTTTCTTGTATTTTCCGTCTCTTATCGATTTTAGTGCTCCATAAAATAGTTTTTGATTTTCCTTGCTATTTCTTTCTATTTCTTCCCAAAAACTTTTTCCATTTGTCCTTCTTTGCCGTTATTACTAATTCTTTTACTTTTTTTCGTTCTTGTTTATACGTGTCGTAATTGTCTGTCTTTTCCATGCCTCCTTCTTTGTTTTTATTTGTATTCGGATATCATTTGTCCACCATGCTGTTTGTTTTTTATTGTTGTTTTTCGTACTTACTCCACATATTTCCTTTGCTGATGCTTTCATCGTATTTTCCAATAGGTTCCATAACTCGTCTACATTCTTATCTTCTGTTATCATTCGTGTCTGCTCTAAAGTTTCTGTTATAAGTTTGCTGTACTTTGCTGCTATATCATTACTTCTTAATTTATAGACTCTTATTTTCTCAGAATGCATTGCTTTTTGTTTTGGTGCAGTGTTCCTCTTTTCTTTTTCAGAATTCTCTCTAATTTTCGTTATAACTAAGTAATGGTCGCTACCAATTTCCGGTCCTCGTCTTACTCTTTTGTCTATTACTGCTCTTCTATTGTTAGTTTCTACTAGAACGTAGTCAATTATGGACTTTTCCCCTCTGCTTTTCATTTCTCTAGTATACTTGTGTATTTCTTTGTGATCAAAGAACGTATTTGTAATTATTAGATTTTGCATTACAGTGAAATCTAGCATTCTTTTTCCGTTGTTATTTCGAACATATTCTCCATGTGCTCCTAGAGTTTTGTTGTATAATTCATCTCTTCTTCCTACTCTGCTGTTAAAATCTCCAGCTATGTATAATCTCCAAAATATACAGGATGTTAAAGTTAACATAATTTCTGGCTAAATCGGAAGTCTAATTTGAAAATATTCCCTATTCGAATTCCCTATTTGCAACATGCAACATGAAAAATTTTATTAAATTCTGAGTATCCGTATCAAAGATATTCGAAAGGATATCCATACATTTGCCTAAGCTTGTATATATTTTGCATTCTTGTATTTGATAAACTAATATCCTAAAGAAACAATTCCTCTCCAAAGAAAGAGTAGAAATTAGAATCGCAAATGGGGTACTTTACGTCAGCATAACTTAAAACTTACACGAAAAAATACTCGAAATATTTCAGACACTTTCCCCATATAACGAAATTTATTGTGATCGTTGGTGCGCCGATCACAATAGCTGTCTTATTAAAGCCATAACTGACACACTAACAAAGCGTCTTTTAATTTAAACGATTTCTATACGGAATACTCGAAATTTCAATAGCTTTGTGATCGAAACCGAGTTCCCTATCAAACGCATAATCGCCCAGAATCCCGCTACCGAAAAGTCTTATCTTCTCTTTAATATCAATAAAGTTTTACCTAATTTCGACCAAATTATGGCTGAACTCCCTATTGAAAAAAATCAAAAAATCTGAAACATGCGCTTCGCGCCGAATGCTTTTTACATCGGGACGTGGTTACAAGAGAGTAGAAAAAGTAACAAAAGAATTTTGTGCAGTCGACTCGCATTACAAAGCCGATGGTATAAATGGTAACAGATATTTAAGATCGGTATCGTCACTTTGATGGGTCGATCAGATATGCTGGCGAAACGTTGTAAGTTTAAATATCATCCCTTTACGACGGTCGATTTTCTGGTGTCCCTTGACACGGGATGAGCTGAAGAAATTCGTGTTGAACATTACAAGCGTTCGATAACTTATATTAGCAAGAAGTATATATTTAAAGCAAAGGTGCTAAAGTAAAAGTCATGAAACAGTTTTGTTAAAAGTTAAAATAAATAAACAAATAAAAGAAATCAAGAACAATCAAGTTTGAAGAATTAAGAATAATATAAAGATATAAACATAGGGTGGGTAGAAATTAGCGGACAATCTACACGTGGTCACCAAAGTTTCTAATTTTTACTACCAAAAATATAATTTCTCGTTATTATTTTGCTGTAAACAGTAAATTATTTTAATTTTATACGTTTATACTAAATTATCTTTCTCATAAATAATTGAAGAAATATGTTGATATTTTACATCACTTTTCTAAAAAGAAAAAAATAATATTAAAAAAAAATATATAAAAATGGTTTAGAATAGTATAAGGAAACACTCAAGGTGTAGATTATCTACCAATTTTTACACACCCTGTATATACAAAAAGCCTTGCGCATTAGCATCGCCTTCCGTAAGAAGTAAAAAGCCTGTAGTTTAATTCCATGGGAATCTGTTGATATACAAGAATTTATCAATCAGCAAACTCTTCTTATGTTTAATCAATTTACCTTGCCTTTGTTTAATATTCAGAATTACCGCAGGTAAAAATCTAATCCAACCGCGGTCCGCGGTGTATTCAAGTAGTAGCGAGAAAATAATTTTTCTTTATTCGAGACCGGCCCTGTCGCAGGTAAGCACACGCGCGACAATATGGGCTTCCACCTCTACTTCATCAATAATTCTCTTTACCGATGAATTATATTGTTTTATCGGTATTTGTTAGTACAGCCACAAATTTAAAGTAAAAAAAATATATATGTACATAATTCCATACAAATACTTAAAAAACAGCTATCTATCTCATAGGACGCACTACATAAAGCTTTTCGTTTTATGACGCTTTTTGTTTTATTATAAACATAATAATTTTACTTTTAAAATAAGTCTAATGTTCAAAGTATTTAGTTTTAAACACAATTTAGTTAATGCGGCATATTTTTGTCGGCATATTCGACGTAAAGGCTATTATTGATATTCACAAAATAAAACATGTGCGGCCGAGTATGTTTTGGTAGAAAACAACAACATTCACTACCTACGAATAGGACCTTATTGTTAAAAGTATTGTCCGGAATTTTATCGATTTTTTTTGCAGGTCAATGTACTCCTGTATTCAAAAAAAATCGCGTACACCATTTAAATCAAGGAAACATTTTTTATTGGTTTCTTTATCGTTTAAAACCGAACTTTCTGTCATTTAGACAAAAGTTATTATAAAAGTTATGTATTTTAGAATGTTCCCGTTCCCATCTTCCTTTAATTCTTAAAATTGTGCTCTTATTGTACTGGAAATTAAGTGCAATTTCTCCAATTCACCAACCTTCTTGAGCTTTTGCTATAATAAAATACTTGTTCGGAAACTTTTGGTATTTGCATTTTAGATTAACTTAATAATATAAAAAAATACAAAATTAAACGGGATTTTTTTGAATACACGAGTACTTGAATTACAGCTGGATTTCGGTCAATATAGAAAAAACAAAGACATTTTGGCACTAAAATTTAGAAAATTTTGATAAATTAAAAATAAATTTCTTTTTTGATTTTTAGTTAGACATTTATATGTATTCTTCAGATTAACATAGCTTAGGCGCTATTTAGCGCTAACCCTTACAGTTTGATAATAGCTAAGTTTGTAAGATTTCATTTGATTATAATGGGTGATTCATTTGGAGGTACTTTTTTAGGTGGGGATTTAATGGCTGAGCGCGCATGAGACGCGTCAGCGGACTGCGCATTACGTAATGGAAAGACTTAGCCGGCACAGCGTCTACAAATAGTACAGCTTTATTACGAAAATGGGCGTTCTACAAGGAATGTGTATCGTGCGCTTAGAGCAACATATGGGCCACATAATCGGCCTACCGAACGCACAATTCGCTATACCATCAATAAGTTTGAAACTCAATTTACAATAATGGATAATGCGCGACCACATAGACTTCATCCAGCACGTAGCGGCGGTAGCAGCGAGTGTACGCGAAGACCGGAAAGAATCAATTCGTCGCCGTTCTCAACAGCTTGGTTTGTCGTATGCAACAACTTGGCGTATTTTACGAAAGGATCTTGGTTTAAAAGCATACAAAATTCAACTAGTGCAAGAACTAAAGGCGACCGACCTTCCGAATCGTTTCCGTTTCAGCCGTTGGACTCTTGATAATCTTGCAGAAGATCCACTGTTTTCGACAAAAATTTTGTTCTCCGATGAGGCCCATTTCTGGCTTAATGGGTACGTGAATAAGCAAAATGCCCATATTTTGGGTGATGAGCAACCTGAAGAGATTGAAGTGCTACCATTACATCCAGACAAAACAACTGTTTGGTGCGGATTATGGGCCGGTGGAATAATTGGTCCATATTTCTTCAAAACAGAAGCCGGCCGGAATGTGACTGTGAATGGAGACCGTTATGGCGCCTTGATAAGGGACTATTTGCTGCCTGAACTTGACACCCGTGGTCTACAAGACATTTACTTCCAACAAGATGGCGCCACTAGCCATACAGCTCGTGAAACTATGGCTTTACTGCGAGAACGATTCGGTGAACATTTAATTTCACGCTTCGGACCAGTAAATTGGCCGCCTAGATCTTGTGACATCACACCATTAGACTTTTTTCTGTGGGGCTACGTGAAGTCTAAAGTCTACATGGATAAACCGGCTACAATTGAGGCATTGGAGGCCAATATTACTCGGGTCATTGGACAAATACCACTCGAAATGGTAGAACGCGTCATTGAAAATTGGAACAGCAGAATAGACTACGTTAACCGCAGTCGCGGCCAACATTTGAGAGAAATAATCTTTAAAAAATAATTGTAAAGAATGGTTCTTTTGTATGATAATCAAGTTTCTTAAATAAATTGGCCTTTTTCATTTGTTCTTTGCTTTTGGAAAAAGTATCTCTAAATGAATCACCCATTATACTGAAAGACTTTGCCACATTGCTAGGCAATTGATTTTTTGAAGTAAGCTTTTATTTGATTCGCATTTGTTAATATTACATTCACAATACCTTTTATCAACAGAAATAATGCTCTTGCCTGGTTGCGAACATAAATAATAAACAGGACTTTTAATGCCAGCAAAAGCATAGTATTTGATTAAATTATAATTTTGACGTCATTGGGACGGATTGCTCTTGCTGTACTTAGGATTTCGTTTTTTTAATCTTCTGTAATAAAACTTTACAAACGCAGATCGTTTTCATTTTGTACTAATGACGACAATTCCGATCCGCAATTTTAGCCCCTTTAAAATATGCGGCATCCACTTGGAATAAGACAAAATGAATCCAAATTATAAACCTGCTCCGGATTTGACAAATATGAAATATTTCTCCAAAGACCGCTGATGTTTGATACGAATTTTGTTTTAGGACGTCATTATTAATCTTTGAAGGTGCACTGGAATGAAGCTTGCCATGCAAACTGAATTCTCCTTTCTTAAACATTGTTCGAGAAGAATCTTGAGCACTATGAAGGTTTACAGAGTTTATTCCAAAAACATATAAAATTTTCTGTCGGAATCAAATGTCTCGTTTCGCGTTCAAATATCCATTCAATTGTCTTTTTTTGTATTTCTAAATTATATTGCGGGCATAATTTTGGTTTGCAAACTCAGTACGTCCTGACGACTGTATTTTAAGTTTGTGCTAAGTCGAACAGATACTTTTGATATCATTACTAGAATTAGAATTCTTTAAACAATACATCGGTGAAAGTCCGCTTGGAATACACCAGCTTGATCTCGTATACCGTACTGTGTTGACCAGTGTTATAATATTTGTGTTTTTTCCTGTTTAAGTTTGGAATAATTTAGTTTTACATGAGTAATTATAATACATACTAGATTAGTAACGGGTGCTTAGAAACATTCGAAGTCAAGTGGGCTCTGAACAAAAAATCGTATATCTTTACTTAAGTATCTGATTTGTAATAATTATTAAATGTCATCTGTTGTCTGTCAAAAATTGTCAGAATCTAATATCGAAGATACTAATTTATATTTTTTAATTTTGAAAATGGTATTTACTAACGTATACAAAGCATTCATGGTTGAAGCATATTTTCGAAATGGTCAAAAGATCGATGGCCAGTGGAAGTATTCAATTCAAGCTTGTTTGGAAGAATTTCGAGATGAATTTCCCAACCTAGCTTTTGATTATAATACTTTTCAGTGTACACTAATCAGAATTGTTCCAGTTTTTCGACAAACTGGTTGTGTGAGACGCCAAGAAGGTGGTGGGCGACCAAAAGTCCGGACAGAAGAAGTGATTGGGAATGTTAGAGGAATAATGACTAATGCCCCTAAAACTTCAGTAAGAACTCTTGCTCAACAAACCGGGTTGTCAGTTGGTTCTTGCCATAAAGTTTTAAAAGAAGATTTACAGTTATTCCCATATCGTATAACTTGTTTGCAAGAAATCCTCGATATTGATTATCCGCGACGAGTAGTATTTTGCGAATGGTTTACAAATAATTTTAATGATGATGTCCTAGACAAAACTTTCTTTTCAGACGAAGCATTGTTTCATGTTAGTGGATATGTTAACTCACAAAACATGAGAATGTGGAGTGATACAAAGCCCAATAATTTTTATGTTGAAGCTACTTTACATCCTCAGAAAGTTGGTGTTTGGTGCGCTATAAGTAGAAGAAGGATTATTGGTCCAATTTTTTTTAATGGTACCTTGACTGCAGAAAGATATCGACAGGAAATACTATTGCCTTCCTTTAATCAAGTCCGCGATGATGAACTAGCTTTGGGATACTTTCAACAAGATGGTGCAAGAGTTCACACAGCGGGGGAAACAATGAATATGTTACAAGAAGTGTTTGGAAATCGTTTAATTAGTTTGAACAGCGATCATGAATTTCCTCCAAGATCTTGTGATCTTACACCATGTGATTACTATTTATGGCCTTTTTTAAAAAATTCAATTTATCAAGTACCAGTGCAAGATTATATAGATCTCCAAGACGGAATTATAAATAAAATTAGTGAAATTAGAAATAGTCCCATACTGCAAAATGTATTTAGTAGCATTCGGAGGAGGTGCGTAAAATGCTTGGAAGAAGGTGGTGGACATTTTCAACATCTTTTATAATTATGGTCATTATTGCTGGTAATTTATACAACTACAATTTATGATATTTATTATAAGGTTGTAATCTAAGGACTCTACAAACAATTTATTTGTTTCAAATTTATTTTAAGCCATTTCTTCCAATAATTTATTGAATGTTAATATATTAAACTAGTACGATAACTAGATACTATTGTCACTATAAGATGAATAAAACCTTTACTTGTAAAGTTATTTCCTCTCAATTCTGCATTGTCTTTTTACATGTTACTACAGATTAGATGAGCTTTATTACACAAGAATGAATAGCATATTAATAGGATTATGTAATTCTTTCCAGTTATCGCATGAAGAGGTGCTATTGTTCAGCAAGAATTCTCTAAAATATCAAAATACTTAATTTGAAATTTGCAAATTAATTACTGTTACCTTCTAAAATCATTATTTGACTAGTTTACATTAATTAATATGGCATATTAAAGTAATATATTTGGACATAAACTGACATTTGCATGTATGATAACCTATAAAATTGTATTAATTAAATGTATCAATCTATATCAGACATGACTTCATATTTTCAAGGACTACTTTGACTTCGAATGTTTCTGAACACCCGTTATATTAATACGACGGAAGTCTTTTATGTTTTGCATACTGGAACATAGAGGGCCCCAGTAATTCAAATGTCAGGACTAAAAATTAAACCTCCATCTTTAGTTAAATTAAATTCAAAGTTTCAGTGAGATACGTGTTGTGTTGAAGTTACAACGAGCGCTCAAAGTTGACGAGTTAGATGAAAAGTGGAATTAAATTAAATTAAATTTATAATTTTGGAAGACAGTTATCTCAACAAGACTGCCTCACCGAGTTGGTTTCTGTTTTCGGTAATGAAGCACCAGTCAACAATTTCTCGTTGGTATGAAGAATTCAAACGTGGACGGATTAGTCATAGCGACAATCCAAGAGCAGGTGCACCTAAAAACGGCAGTCCCTCAGAAAAACGTCGATGCTGTGCGTAATCTCATCAACGAAGATCGACATGTGACATATCGCGAAATTGATCGCAATTCAAAAAATTTTGCATGAGGGATTGTGTGTAAAAGAATTATTTTTCCGTTTGAGACCGCATCTGTAGATCTAAGAACAGCAAACAGCTAAGGTGAATTGATGTAGAAAAATTTTATACCGCTTCAACGCAGGAAACTCTAAAAACGTGTACAACAGCGTGAGTGGTGATGAATCTTCGATTTACTCATACAAGCCAGAAAATAAACGTCAGTCGTCTGTTTGGGTGTTCCAAAGTGTAAAAAACCGACAAAAGTCATCGGTTCTCGAAGTGTCTCCAAAAAGATGATCGTGACACTTTTCTCGAAAGCAGGTCATGTAGCAACAATTTTTCTACAAGATCAATTAAAGTTACTGCCGATTGGTTTACAACCATTTGTTTGTCGCAAGTCATCGCTGAGCTCCGAGAAACCAACCACGACCACGACGAATCATCCTCCACCAGACAGTACAAGTTCGTACACAGCTCGCAGGACAATTGAATTTTTAATGCAAGAAAACATGGAGTTGTTAGATCATCCTCCGTACAGTCCTGACCTAAGTCCAAACGATTTCTTTATCTTTACTAAAATCAAGTACAGGTTGCCTGGTCAATGGTTCCAGTTGTCAGAATAAGCGGCCGATGCTTTCGTAAACGAAATTTTGACTGTACCAACATACGAGTGGAATAACTGCTTCCAGAGTTGGTTCGATCCATTGGCGGCTCGAGGTGGTTCACATAGGGAGTGCATAATTTCAAAATTAAAAAGTATAATACAAAAACGCTTACCCAATCCTTATAAATTTCACCGACGTACTGTTCCAGACAGGTACTGTTCATTGTAGAGTTTGTTTTGAGGGAATAGTAAATATTACGCTACACAGTTTAATTACATCTGACGATAAACGAAGTCCATTTTACGTGTCTTTGACTTGCAGAACAGTTCTATCACTTTTTCATTAAAGTTTGGGAAATCATTTATACATTCTTTTTCACGAGATAACATAATAAGGGCATTTAATGTCTCTTCTTTCATTGTATTTCTCAGGAAAGTTTTTATTCTCTTCAGCCGTGAAAACTGGCGTTCCGCTTCGGACGTTGTCATTGGGATTGTAATGACAATTTTTAAAAGCGTAACAACTTCATTAAAGGTGTCGCTTAATTTTGCCTAAATTCTTCTCTAGAATATAGAACGCTTAATTCAGTCCGTAGTCTGCTTTCATTGAGGCATGGATAAAATTTTACTGCTTCTTTAAGGCAATCTGCCGGAAATATTTTTTGAAAAGAGGAGAACTGTTTAAAAGAAATTAAGTTTGCTAATATTAAGTGCCCTGTATACCGAAATCTAGTTTTTATTTCTAGCAAAATAATATCGCACACTTCAATAGTTTCCCTCCTTCTTTGGCTATCATCAGTTACTCTTCGCCGCTTTGATGGTCGAGGAGTCAGTTCTGGGTCATTTTGTTTAACCAACTGATTATCTGTGTCAGCGATTTCGGTTCGAATTTTTCCAATAGCGCGTTCAAAATTATCTAAATTATTCTTGATTTTTAATGCATCTGTATTGACATTTTGTAATTGATTAAACAATATGTCCACATGTGGCATAATTTTATGAAAGAAAATTAACCAATAGATAAAATTTTCCTCCTCTAAAATTCGCAAATTGGCACTAGCTTGATGAATGGTAGTTTGTAAACTAGCTTCTCCCTCGATTTGTTCTAGAGCTTCTTCAATTATTTCTTCTCGGTGCTCATATATTGCATTCACTGTCCTAGAATTGAAGTTCCATCTTATTTTTGAATAACGAGGTAAGCTTTTTCTCTGAAGGAATTCCTCCAATATTGCAGCTCGTTGTGGTGAAGTGGAGAAAAATGTACATAAACCCGTCAGATTGGCAAAAAAAATTCTGCAATTACTACTGCTCGATGTAGCATGTGACATAATTAGATTTGTCTGATGTGCATAACAATGTACAAAATTAGCCCTTGGATACTGGTTTTGGACATGTCTTTGCACGCCGTTAATAGCACCACTCATGACTGCTGCCCCATCATAGCTCTGTGCAATCAGTTTTTCTGGTCATCAAAAAGCAAACTAATTTCGTTAAGGATGGAGGCAGATAAAGAATTAGAATCCACTGGCATGTCCACTAGGCAGAAGAAATTTCCAAAATCTTTCGACCGGTTTTGTGTTCACAATATATCTTAAAACAACCACCAACTGAAACTGATTGGACACATCTGTGATTTCATCAGATATCACAGATATGAAGTCGGTTGCTTTAATTTCACTGGCAACTTGTTCATGATACACGTTCAACATTGCATCAGGCAGCTCATTCTATATCGTTTTTGATAATCCCTTAGAAACCGGTGCTGCTTCGATGTGATCTCTGAGCGATTTATCCAATCCTGCCGTAAAATTTATCAATTCCCGAAAAATGCCCTTGTTATTCGACGTTTGCTGTTCATCATGACCGCGAAGTGCCAGTTTAAACGCGCCACAAAATCTAATGCAATTTATTATTAAATTTAACACATGCCTATTTTTTGTTACCTTTTCATTGTGTTGTTGAATTGCTTTTCTATATGATGAATCTAAAACATTCTGAGTGTTATTTTTTCCTTACATTCTTAGACTAAATATATTTTTCAAATGCCCTTCGGAATTTTCATGTTTACTAATTTTAGCACTAAGATGAATTAAGTCTCTTATTCCGTTCTTTGACCAAGACGGTTCACCAACAAACAAAAGACACGGAAAACAAAACAAAGTATTTTTAATTTCACACCCACAAATCCAGTCATTTTTCTGATAAATATTCATTTTGAATTTTCTTATAACGTCTTTACCTTTAACAGATTGTTTATTTTCTAAACATAATTGAGGCATCGGCCGTTTAAGATTTTTTACTGCGATTTTTTCATTACACGTTAAACGCGAAAACGTGTTGTTTTCTAAAAAAGACACGGAGTTCATCGCAATAACGCCCGAGAGCAGTCTGGTTTAGTTGCTCCAACGTTATTTATTATACGACATTGAAGTACGGCAAAATACAGTTCTCCCCACCATCAATGTAATGTTAATGCCTTAACAGAGCAACGGTAGGTCTTTGCTCAGTATATATGTGACGACGTTCGGTGTATGTACGTTGTTAGCGTGCTACGTTCCTCGTCAATAACTATGAATACATAATATACATAATAAATAAATACTTTCAGCTAGTCGCCGCTTGGTTAGTTTTGTTTCATAATTCCAGGGGGTGCAATTGCTCACTTGCTCTCATTAAAGAGCCGCCACTGGTTCGATCGCATGCAAAAGTGTATTAATCGTCGTGGAGAATACTTCAAAAAACATTAAAGTCTTTAAAAGCTATTTACTGATTTATTCGAGCTCTATATTCAAAATATAAAAGATTACCCTCGTATCTGTGTGCCAATATTTATTCACTTTTGTTGTTGTTATGTGTATGACATACAAATTTTATTTGGATTAATTTCTTGATATCTTCATTTTTTCAGATTTATGTTAATATCATGTGAATGTAATTGTAACATATTGTTGAATAAAAATAAAATAAAAATTTATTAGAAACACTTCTAACGATTCAATGTATTGTAATAGCTAAACCAGGTCATGTACTCAAAATATCCATTTCATCAACACGACCTCGTTGAGTTATGATATTACAACACATTGTTATCATCTTGTAACCATGTCACTAGGCTGAGGGGATACGACACACTCTAAAGGTATAAAATGAGACACTAAGAGGTCTCTACAAGCAGAGTCACTGCAAAGCTAGAGTTGGTACAAGCCCAGTGCCTCATATTTATAATGTAGTATTTACTGTTGTTACGTTGTTGTTATCGTTATTGAATTATATGTTATTATTTAATCGTTGTCCTGCATATTATTTATCACACTGATAAAGCTGCTGTATAAATGGAACTGCCTCGGCAACAATGTTACCTCCGGGACCAGGTGACATTATATGGCGATCCTGCCAGCCACTTGAAACCGTATATAAATTAAGTGGAAAGTAGATCGAACCCTAGAACATATGAAGAACAAAGAAGAAGTTATCATAGCAGCCAACAACGCGAACGTTACAAACAGCGTGGACACGGTCGACGTCCTCGCCATACTGGCATTTGCGGGAATCGTCATCATGGTGATCTTCTGCTCCTGCTACCGCGTTTACAGGCATGTAAGCCTAAGAATGACGAAGGCCTTCTCAGCTCAGGTTCAAAGGAAATTCAGCCGAAGTCAGGAGATGGTCTAAGTCACTGACATGTCTGCTAGGGTGAGCGACTTTTTTTTTATTTAGCAATACCTTTGGAATACCTGTAAAAAGTTGCTCTATTATCTCCCAAATATACACAGAAAATTTCATTTCGCACATGATATATTTAGAGGTGCCCCCGACATGATTAAGTTTGGCAAAATTCATGAATTTAGTCGAAAAATCAAAAATATTTAATGAACGCTAAATTACACACTGAGTGTTGCGCAGTTAGTATAAGATAGAAAAATATAACCCGAAGCGAGCGGTTTAAGACGCGTGGGTGTTGAAGCAAGTGGAGACGATTTCGCAACTCTCCTAAAACGTTATTCGAACGCTATAGTCAACTCCCGTGAGTACTATTTCACTGGTGATACCCTTTGAATTTTACGTCTGAGATCAAGAAATAAAACTCATGCAAGTAGTATTTTCAATTTCCTATTTAAGTTTCAGATATTATTGTAATACTTTAGCACATATTATATATCTTTATTACAGTAAAATGTCTCAAGTCAAAACACGACAAATGATGACCTGTGCTGTGTTCGGATTACCAGAGAAGTTACCAGTATCTCAATTACCAACTTATAATGACGTTATGAAAAATTACCTATTCATTAAAAATGAATTAAAGCCCAATAAAACAGTAAAAGAGCCAACCGTTCATGACATATCCGAAATATTGGCTCAAGAAATTTTAGAAATTTGGCAAAAAGCTTCGCTGCCATCTGTTAGTGTTAAGAGAATTCTACAACTTATTCGTTCCTACTATGACAAATATAGAATCTTAATGAAACCTTATAAAGGTCGTCAAACAAAAAAAAATTACGAAGAAAAGATCAATAGATTTATAACTGAGTCCCACAGATTATTTGATGTTTGCAGTTGCAAATGTAAACTTTTCTCAAATTGCAATTGTTTAAAAGGCAGTCGTGTTCTCAAGGAAGAAATAAATTTTTTACTCGATCAAAGAACAACAAGAAAAATGGTCATAGGCGGTGTAGATGTGGTTGAAACTATAAAAAATAAGAAAAAAGAAGAAAGAAAACAAAAAAGTTTATCGCGTAACAGAGAGATAACTGATTTTGAGAAACCGTGTTGTTCGCGTTCTTTACCTGAAGACTTGGCAATCGAAAGCGACAGTTCAAGCGATAGTGTAGCTTATAGTCCTTACCTTGAAGCACCAACAAAAAACAGTTGATCCGCCACCAAAAAAAAGGAGATTAAATTTACCATCATTAGCTCTTGCCTGCGATCGTACTGGAGTTTCTGACAGAGTCGCTGCCATTATAGCTTCTTCTGTGTTAAAAGATGTTGGCATTATTTCACCAAAGGATCCAATTGGTGTTATTGATCGTTCAAAGTTGCGCCGTGATAGAACTAAAGTCAGAACAGCTTTACAGGATGCAGATCGCAAGAAAACCCTACGCGGTATGTATTTTGATGGGAAAAAGGATAAAACGTTGATTAGTATTCGGAAAAAAATAAATTTTACAGAAAAAGGATACTAGAAGACCATTATGTGATTTTATCAGAGCCAGGAAGCGACTATTTCGGGCATGTCACATGTGAGTTTGGAACTGCTAAATGTATTAAAGATACTATATTAACTCACTTGAAATCCAAATCGGTGAAACTCAGTGAAATAGTTGTTGTTGGTTGCGATGGAACAGTAGTAAACACAGGTTTTAAAGCTGGTATTATTCGTTTGATGGAAGAAGAACTGAATAAACCAATACAGTGGTTTATCTGCCAGTTGCATTCCAATGAATTACCACTGCGACATCTGTTGTTACATCTGGACGGAAAAACTACAGGGCCTAAATGCTTTTCAGGTGCCATTGGATATCAGTTACAAAAATGTGAAACAATGCCAATAGTCGAATTCAACGCCATTCCTACAATATTACCTCAAATTTCCAGGGGTGATTTGAGTACCAACCAAAAATATCTGTACGATATTATGATCG
Source organism: Melolontha melolontha (assembly GCA_935421215.2). NCBI lineage: Eukaryota > Metazoa > Arthropoda > Insecta > Coleoptera > Scarabaeidae > Melolontha > Melolontha melolontha. Next base: position 166,851,454 of record OW285238.1, on the reverse strand, counting down.
CTATCAGCACTGGCGTTTTTTCTTCAGATTTAGCTAACATTGAACCTGGATCTCTCAATCACTCTAGATGACTTACAACAGCAAATCGAATTCTAAGATTATATGCTACTAAACCGGACCCCGAAGAAAAATTGGTGATATTAGCCACGTATGTGATGAGAGTTTATAGTCCGATGTGGTTTAGAATAAAATTTAATCCCTCGTGTATAAACGGAGCTAAGCACCAGTGGCAAACAATTAGTCTGAGTCGATATTTGAATGCCGATATGAAGAAGGTCATTTAAAAAAGGTATATAACCCCTTACCACAATTATTAATCGTATCCTAATACGATAATCCTAGGATACGATTAATATTTGTGGTAAGGGGTTATATACCTTTTTTAAGTTTTTACTTAACCACAGTCTCCAAAGAAAGAATTTTCAAGAAGGTCATTGACAAGGTAATCCAACGAAATGGATTTTTTGGTCACACAGAAAATGTTCTTATTTCTATGCTTGGAGATGAAAGGGAGATCTAGCATATAGACGAATTTTAAAATCAAGAAGTGAGAAAGCTTCAGAACTTCGAACGTTTAAACTGCCTTCATTTAATTTCGATGCTGAAGATTATACCGACATTATAACGTGGCGAGACTGTGAGATAACTGAGCCACCTCTGACTTTAAATTTATCTAATGTCGACTTGAAAGCCATTGTCAAAGACGATCTCGGCACATGTCAAAAAATTAAAGATTTTCCATGCCATACTCAAGCAGTTGAGCGCTGCATCAAAGTGGTGACAGAAGCTTCAAGTGCAGTTTGTGGAAAAAATAAACGAGACGGTTTCATCAGGGCAAGGCTACTATCACGTCAACAAATGCCTACTTTTGATACAAAAAAACAATTAAATATATAATTATTGTATTTCTGAATAATTTTCTTGTTTACCATTATTTCTTGTATTTCGCTTCTTTAAATCTGTATAAAAAATATAAGATATTGACCTAACAAATAAAATATATAGTAACTTGATTAATTATTCGAAAATAAAACACTTGGCTTAGTTTCACAACTTCTTTAATTAGATACACCAACAATTGTTTCGGCTATTAGGCCATTATCAAAGAGCTATCTCAAACTTTTGAGTTTGAGATAGCTCTTAAATAATGGCCTAATACCCGAAACAATTGTTAGTGTATCTAATTAAAGAAGTTGTGAAACTAAGCCAAGTGTTTTATTTTCGAATAATTAATCAAGTTATTACAAGAATGTTTCACCAAGAAATATCTGCGAAGTCAACCAATGAAAAAAAAAATATATAGTTTGATCACAATATGAAAAATAGATATTTTTTTTTAATTTTCAATTGTGTTGGGGCACCTCAAAACATCATTACAAATAGGTAATATCTCGTACGTTTAATTTACTCATTGAAATGCAACTTTATATCGCTATACCATTTTGAAAAACAAAATTTTTTTTTTATTCATACATTATCGCTCCACCCTTCTGCCCCGGAATCGTTTCTCCACCTCCAAGAAGACATACAGTTATTTCGTATAAATTTAAGAAAAGACAATTCTAGTGCTAGAAGTGATAGAACAATAATCGAGCGCAAACTCTTACACATAGACAGTTTCAAAAATAAGTTAAAAAAGCTCAGAGACAGTTTCAATAGCTTGTCACATAGCTCAGTTGTCGTAGAATCTACCAAAAATTGTATTAAATCCATAAATATTAATTTAAATGAAGCTTTAGAAATTCTAACTAACTCTTCGACAGGCTTAATAATCCTAACTGCTTATTTTAAAATAACACTCGGTGTAATAATAACTACCATTAAAGAGTAGCTTGTAAGTGCATGTTTTCTGTTTTTTTATTTATTAATCAGTACCGATAAGTAAGCAAACGTTTTTAAATTAAAGAAGAATTAATTATAAAATAAATTGTAATTTTGCTATAATTTAGTAATATATAAAAGGATTGTTTATTATAATAATGGCAGAGCAGTTAAGAATGTAACTTAATTAACATCAACTTCACTATGCGAATGTATTAATTAGCGTCGATGAATTCCCTTGCTTGGATTATTGCACAGAAAAACTGTTCTCATGACTTTATTTCTGGCGTAATTCTCTTTAATATCACAGGTTTTTTTATATTGTTTCTGAAGCAATATGCTCAAAATTACACACATTATTTTATGCGGTATATGCTTAAAAAACATCGGACATTTTCAGTCGGTTTCTATTTTCTCGTACAGTGTTTAAATCTTTTTTTGTCTTCCTCTTTTTTTGAATGCTTAAAATTTTAGGCGCACAATTAATTATCGAACTAACGAAAGCGAAGACAGGTGTATGTGAGCAACCGGTGCGGACCAATCTATATAAAATACCGACTGTTGGTAACGAATGCTCTGTAGTCTAATCATATCATTAGAATAATTAAATAACTCAAAGACCGATAGAAGCGCGTGCTAATAATACCTGTTCTAAGTTACAGAACTGTTGCAAAACACATATATGTTTTTTTTTTTTAGAACTTAACATTAATAGGTTTTATTATTTATGGGAAGAGAATCGATTGCTATAGACGTTGGCGCATATTAAATATTCAAAAAATGTAAGTATTTGTGTATAATGTAAGTATTTGTGTAAATAGAAATGAGCTTTTAACATATTTGTGGTGCGATTTTGTCTAATTTTGCAAAAGTTCTGAGCATGTCATTTATTCGCGCATAATTTTTAATGTGAAATCTGTTCTCTTAACAAGCCCACGCAATATATAAATAATGTTCTTGATTCTCAAGGACACCGACTTTTCAAGTGCTTTCGATACAATAGATCATGGCATCTTACTCAAAAAGCTTAACTATTTTAGCATACCTCCTGGTTTCCTGCAATTAATGGAAGGTTATTTATTAAATTGATTTAATTGAGTTTTTTACAATTGGTATTATTCTTACGAATTTCTTAACAACATCGGGTGTACCTCAGGGCTCGAACTTAGGACCATTATTATTTATAATATACATATATGATCTTCTAGGTATTCTTAAATGTCCTGTATTTGCTTATGCTAAAGATATCAAGATATATTATTCTATGTAAATATGCTTTCTACACTTTATACACTTTATAATAAAATAGCGGCGTAAAGTGTAGAAAGCATATTTACATTTACATTACTTCGCGAAAATGCAATAAATTTGTATGACTGCCGTATTACGGGCAAGATATATATCATCTGTTTCCTTGATGTAACTCAAGGCATTCCTACAGATGTTTCGAATTCACGCCTTTAATAGCTCAGTGGTAGAGCAAAGGTCCGGCAAGCCAGAGGTCGTGGGTTCGACTCCTATGAAATCGAATAAAATAGCTTCGTAAAGTGTAGAAAGCATATTTACATTTACATTACTTCGAGAAAATGCAATATTATTCTATTTCATGTGATAGTGATGTTCGGCACTTGTAGAAGAATATCGACGTTTTATATCTTAGTAGTGTCGGAATAATAACTTGAAATTAAATATCAATAAGCGTCAGCTTGTTACCTATACTAGAAAAAATGCAACCATTTCCTCACTATATAATATTTATGAAAAAGTTTTATTTAAAGTTGATATGTTTAAAGAGCTTTGGTGTAGGTTTTGATCGATGCCAAAGCTTGAGGAATATCATTGTATATGTTTTTACGACGGCTTCTAAACAATTAGGATTTATAATACGCAGTTCCAGACAATTTAGATGACTTTAGAACTCTAAAGTCCATAAATGTTCAACGACGATTTTTGACAAATGTTTCGTTTAGGGCTGGTAGAGATCCAAAACATTTATGGACTTGTGTAATTTATGTGGGATTTCTCCCGTTTCGCCAATCACAGCTGGGACTATTAGGACCTTGTCCATCTTCCACATACTCTTGATTTCGTCGCTGAGAGGTAAATATTTATTTACCTTCTCACTATAGTTCCTTGCAGTGTTTTTTGCCAACGGAACAGCAATGTCAATGATGTACGTTATCTTGTCCTTCTTCAGTGTCAGTACTATATCTGGAATATTGTTGGGAAACCTGGATCCTGCTCCTCCGGCCCACCACAGTATCCTTTTCATCCAGTGTTTGGAGCTAGTGTACCACATTGGGGCTGCTAACCCAACCCAACGGTTAGCTCAGGAACCCGTGGGGCCGCTAGTCCCCAGTAACCTATCTCTAGGCTACCCTGTGTGGGTTTATTATTATTATTATTATTATTATTATTATTATTATTGTGATCACATTGTGTTCACGGACGAAGCTAATTTTTCAAGAAATGCCATTCAAAATTTCCATAACAATCATTTGTGAGCGGAAGAAAATGCCAATGTCGTAATCGAAACCCATTTCCAACACCAATTTTCGGTTATCGTATGGGCAGAAGTGATTGGTAACCACTTTATTCGCCCATTCTTTTCGCCGGGATGACTTGACGGACAATCATATCTCAATTTCCTTCAAGAACAACTGCCTTTGCTGCTTGAGGATGTTCCGCCAGCAATAAGGAACCGTATATGGTACATGCACGATGGTGCATCAGCACATTTCAGTGTAGTGGTCCGCAATTATGTTTTTCCAAAGCGTTCGATTGACCGCGGTGGGCCTCAAGAATGGCCACCAAGGTCCCCCGACCTCAATAGCCTAGATTTTGTTTTTGTGGAGCCATCTTAAAACGCTAGTGTACACAAATCCCATTAACGCTGTAGAGGAATTAAGAGAAAGAATAGATGCAGCAGCCAATAGAATAAAAGATACTGCGGGGATATTTGAACGAATACGCAATTCCATAAAAAGGAGGACGGAAGCATGCATATCACGAGAAGGGGGCCATTTTCAACAATTTTGTAATAATCGTTACATGTTAGTTGTAATGTTATGTTAATATTGTATATTGTCAGTTATTGGTCATTACACGCTGATACCAACCATTAATGTGTTTAATTTTTCCTGTTAAATTAATGATAATTTTGAAAGTTCTTTATAACTCGAAAATTATGCATTACAGGAAAATGATTTAAGTTTAAAATTGAACGGGAAATTCAAAAATGATTTATATTTTGGAAGAAACAATATGTCTACCATTTTCCAACACCCTGTATTTTCGCAATGGAACATTTTTGGACCATAGTTGATAAAACAATCTATCATTTATTTTTCATGTAGATTCACACGCTTAAATAATCGCATATCAATTGGGAACAGCCTGTATATAGATCCGCGATGACGAATCGCCGGTGTGATTACTCTCTGCTGATATGGCTCCAAGCGACTTCTGTCTATTATCAAAACTGTAAGCGAACACTAAAAACATTGGTTTAATGCAGTCTGTGCAATTGAAACCGCTGTGATTGATGCAGTCTAACCTGAAAATAAACATTTAAACATTCTACAGTCAAAAATTTAGGAACATTAAACATCTATAATCGCTTTAGTGCAAGTGATTTTAATTCAACAAAATTATTGTTTATTAATCTTAATAATATATTATTTTGATGAGGTCTTTCTTTATCTACACGATACTTTAATTTAATATTTTCTAATTACATTATATTAGCCGTTTACAGAAATGCACCATGCTGGGAAAAAATGTTGGACAGGCTAAGCTTATGTAAATTGCTACCTTTCTAATTCCACTTTTGTCTAACAAATATTTAGGTAAATCTAATTAAGGGGTAATTTACTTTAATTTACATACGATATTGATGTGATCAGATTTTTATGTGGTAGTAAAAATATATTAGTTATATTACCGCCCGGTAGATGATTCTAATTGTCCAGTTTGAACATTGGAAGATCCTTAAAATTCCGTGAATTCTCAAATACACCGGTAACAGTGAGATTCAAACAAGAATTTTTATATAAATACTATAGACACAGTTATTTAACAATATTCTATACTTAACACGTCGTAAATATTATTTGGTATTTGGAATAAACGAGTGAAAAGGTAAAAAGTATTTTAGAGAATTGGGATACACCTACCTACGCTGTATATTTATAGTTATTTTAAAAATTATTTATTTTCTTTTTATTGGTGTTTGAGCATACTCAATTTGTGTAACTTACAAAATTAAATATAAAATTTTGTTTAAACTAAGATGAAATGAGCGGGGACCTATTTTAACAAGATTTTGAAAGTAAATATCTCTGTTAAGAAATTATTCCTTCAATTAAATTCTTTCTATACAAAAAGGTTTTAAGTATATCAATACGTTAGATGCACGTATTACGCATTTGTTACAAATGAAACAGACATGCAATATACATATCTGTAACTGTATACATGGACAATACACCTCGTATTTTCAGCATTTACTTCTGCTTAAGACACGTGTTTCTGCCATCTATAGGCGTCGTCAGTCAAGCTAGTGAAGCAATGTATACAAATGATACAAATCTTTTAAGAACAGATATGTATCTGTATATACATTTCACTGAAATCGCCTACAAGATATAGCAAATTTCTTCCTATAAGGCCTTTTTCGGCATAGTCTCTTTCGTCCGTCAGATGTCACTTATTAAATTAGTGCCACCTTATAGGACGAAATTTGCTATATCTTGTAGGCGATTTCAGTGAAATGTATATACAAATCTGTTCTTAAAAGATTTGTATCATTTGTATACATTGCTTCACTACCTTGACTGACGACGCCTATAGATGGCAGAAACACGTGTCTTAAGCAGAAGTGAATGCTGAAAATACGAGGTGTATTGTCCATGTGTACAATTACAGATATGTATATTGCATGTCTGTTTCATTTGTAGGAAATGCGTAATACGTGCATGTAACGTATTGATATACTTAAAACCTTTTTTATATATTTACCGCCATCTGGCTCGTGTTAATGGACTACACGTATTTTTTCGCTTTTGTACTAGCATAGCTAGTCAAGCGAAAGGTCGCCTTTTTCGGCATAGTCTCTTTCGTCCGTCAGATGTCACTTATTAAATTAGTGCAACGTTATAGGACGAAATTTGCTATATCTTGTAGGCGATTTCAGTGAAATGTATATACAGATACAAATCTGTTCTTAAAAGATTTGTATCATTAGTATACTTTGCTTCACTAGCTTGACTGACGACGCCTGTAGATGGCAGAAACACATGTCTTAAGCAGAAGTAAATGCTGAAAATACTAGGTGTATTGTCCATGTGTACAGTTACAGATATGTATATTGCATGTCTGTTTCATTTGTAATAAATTCTTTCTATAATTCCTCCAAAAAGATGTTTCACGAAGCAACAATTTGCAAGTTCACATAAATAATTTATATTAATTCCAATAAAAAATGAGATAAGTGTCACATGTTTTCTAGATATGTCGATAATCGTTAATATTCGTTACTCAAACTTTGAGTAGGCGTTGAATGTACTCGTTACTTAGATTACTTTAGCTACTTTGATTACTTTGATTACTTTGATTACTTTGATTACTTTGATTACTTTGATTACTTTAATTAAATTGATTAATTTGATTTCTTTGACACATATCAATTTTATATAAGTACAAGTTTAACGTTCGGTACCGGCATTAATCTTATAGGGCTTATTATATCAGTAATCGGTATTATTTGTCTCGTAGAATTAATAATGGTATATGTAGCTGCTTTTCACTGAATTATTATAGGCACGCTGTTGTAAATCCACTTCTCATATTAGTTTAATTTGTAAGTATACTTTTATTGTATAGATATTATATAATCCGTTATCTTAGATACAACTTAATTACCGTTACTTTACCCTGTAATAATGAATAATCGAAAACATAATATTTAAAAAAACAGAATACCGTAATAATATAAGTAATCAATATTTTGAATATCCACTTTCCAACATACTAACAATTTTAGTTTCTGCATAACCGTATGATGCACCATTTTTGAACTTGTAAATTTAACAAGTACGTGACAGTTTAATTGCATGTTATTAATATGTCAACTGTATCAAGACCAATTACGACTATATAAAAGTCTAGTATACAATAGAAAACTGTTGTCGTTAAAATTTCTATGCTCCCGATAGAATACCAGTCGAGTGGCGAAATATTGACTACAAATAGACAATTAAAAGAGTATTTCCAACTTTACCTAACCAAATTTCTGTCCGACACTCCTGATCTTATCATATCAAATTATATTTTAGATCCCAATTGTGTATCGTATTTGTCTATGTTACAGTTTTGCATTTATTCGCAAACACGAAATTAATTTAAAAATAATCGCTGGTAAACATGATCAGCTTATTTCAAATTTATTTACTTACGAGTATAATAAGTTAAATTGGCTGCATATTGGCTGATATCTGAATTTTATAATTACGTAAGTGTTTATATTTGACACGTCTTTATTTAAGAAGTATGCTATAGAGTATAGACAATCAATGGATGTGATGGCTTGTACCCGCAGATTTATGCTATATAAAGAAAATAGTACACACAAAATAATGATAAATGAAAAAAAAAATTTGATAAAAGTTGTAAAGTAACAGAGACATTTACACTTATTCGAGCAAGACACCAACTTTTTACTACATTATGCATTAAGTTACAGCTATTAATATCTGGCAAGTGGTTATGTTCAATACAATATTCAGAGAAATCTGTATTTTTGAAACTATTTATCATTTAGTTATCGCTTTGTAGGTCATTTGAACGTAAACACAATAATGACATTGTTAACAAGCATAATGCTTATTACTGGTCAAATCAAAATCCACATTGGATGTAAGAAGCGCGCTTCTAGACAGTGTGGGGAACCAAGGTCTGGTGTGGCCTCTTCAACGCTTACATAATTGGTCCTTATTTTTATTAGGAAACCCTAACCGGACAGTGTTATTTAAATTTTCTACAAAATGTGTTGCCAGGTTTAATGGAAAATATTCCTCTCGAAGAAAAGAGAACAGTGCTTTGGCTACAAAATGGTGCTCCACCTGATTTAAATATGATTTACCCCAATGGTTGGGTTGGCAACAGAGGTCTTATTTCTTGATCTGCTCATTTTCGGGATTTGTCGCCTCTTGATTTCTGAGGCTATTTAAAGGAAATTGTCTATTCTGGGCGTTCTGTTAATTTGGATGATTTGAAGAATAAAAATCCTTAAAGGTTACCAAATAATAACCCGAGAAAAGATAACTTTTGCATGTAATAGAGTATTAATGCACCGTATGGAGGCTTGTGTACAGACAGGCGGTGCACAATTCGAGCACCTGTTGTAAAATTTTTCTTCTTTAGAAAAAATATTTTTAGTTGTTTTTCTATCATTTGTATAAAATGTCTATTGCTAGAAATAAAGCATCCAATACTGTTCGTGTATTTGATAAATGGCTTGGATCATCACCTAATTTTATAAAATTCTGATTATAGGGATTTTAACTGACTGATATAGAAGCAACCCAATTAAGACATATGTTAAAGAGAAAAGAAATTTCAACGTTTTCTCATGTGACATCATATTAAAATGATGACGTGCATCAACTCCTTAATCTCAAGCTCTATATCATGTATTAGCAAATAATGATTAAAACACCTTCCGTTCAAATAACGTGTTTCTATAGTACCCATAGAAGTTTCTCAACTACTTCAAAAATTGCAAAAGTAATGAAACAATTATTCAGACGAAAGTTATTTGCGTCTTCTTGATTAATATTATGCTGCAATAAAAATATAGGATTCCGTTAAAAAAAAGTTGACGTTCAAATGACCTACAAGGCGATAACTAAATGCAAAAGTAACTACGCCATTCTATGGACTTTAAAAGGTAAAGCAATTTTCATTTTAAACATTTACAATATACCGGGTGGGCAGTTGCAGTCTGTAAACTAAAATCAGGGACACCTGTATATAACTTCACAGCCTTTACATTTAATAGTATATCGCTTGACTTATCTAATTTATCTATTTTTTCTTTGTTGTTGTTTGACATTGTACCTAATTTTATTTTCTTAACTTATATTATTTTAATATCTAATTTTCTTAATATTTTATTTAATTTATCTGAGATGGGAGTGATATATATACAGGCTGTCATTTTGAAAACGTACCACCCTCTATATTTCGGCCCCTATAGAAATTCCAAAAATATGCAAAAACACGTCAAACTTATTTTTAAGGGGGACATTTTGTAGGCTGGTTTTCAATTAAATTATATCAACCCTCTAGCGGGGGTGGACATAACCTCTAAAAATTTAAATGGAAATTGGGGTTGAGTGATACCTCATTTTAAAGGTCGTTTAACCCGCTTTTCAAAAATGCTAAATTCTTGTCCTTTATTTTTAATACTTTTGAAGAAATCAAGTCAAACCATGAACATACAAGTATCAAGTGTTTTGCAATAAAACATTAAAAAACTAATAAAAAGTAACATATTTTAAAAAATTTTCGAAGTGTCCATTATTTTCTAAACAGTGATAAAGTCTACTCTCAAACTCTTCTCTAACATTTCGAAACACTTCTGCCTGAAGTTCTCTACATGTAGCTGTTATTCTTCTCTTTAAATCTTGTAAATCTCGAGGCGGTGTTTTATAAACAATCGATTTTAGATGCCCCCATAGGAAGAAATCTAGAGGCGATAAGCCGGGTGATCGTGGTGGCCATTCTATTGCTCCTCTTCGACCAATCCATCTGCTAGGAAATCTATCATTTAGCCACTGTCTAACTGGAAGATAGTAGTGTGGTGGAGCTCGATCTTGTTGGAAGTGTAGAAGATCTTCTTGCAAAACCATGTTACCAGCCGCGTCAATTTGATTTTACAAACTAGTTGTTATTAAGGGGTCTATTATTTCTTCAAGCAAATTTAAGTAGAGCTCACCAGTTAGATTTCCTTCAATGAATGAAGGTCCAATAATAGTATTCCCAAGGATACCAGCCCAAACGTTTACTTTTTCTGGATACTGTGTGTGACCTTCCCTAAAAAGTCGCGGATTTTCATCGCTCCAGTAGCGACAATTTTGCTTGTTAACATGCCCATTAAGAAAAAAAGTACACTCATCAGTAAAGCAAATATTGTGCATGATATTTTGGTTTTCATTTATAAAATCCGTCATTGTTTCACAAAATTCAATCCTTCTGTCGAAATCGTCGTCAAAAAGCTGTTGTAGAATTTGCATTTTATAGGGGTGAAACTTATTTAACTTTAGTGCTTTCCTTACTGTTTCGTGAGACATTCCTACTTGGCGTGCCACAATGCGAAGTGATGTGGAGGGTTCTGCAGTAAAGGTGCCTAATACTTCTATTTGTGCTGCTTCATCCAAGACACGGCTAATATTTCTTTTTTTGTTAGCAACGGAACCAGTTTCACTAAACTTAGCGACTAATTGTAGAACATACTTATGATTTAAATTACTATTCGGATACCTTTCATTAAACATTCTTGACGTTCTTCTTGCGCATCTTCCACATTCCCCATAAATAAGAATAATTTAAATTCTTTGTTGAAGTGTAAACACCATTTTAAAAAATAATGTAATAAAATCGCAACTTTTACCTCGCAAAACTAAAAAACTAAAAAACTCGCAAAAAAAGTAATTTTGGCTAAAATAAATGGAGTGACAAATAAAGAAAAATTTGACAAGAATGTCAAGAATGCTTAAACTAGGGCTCTTTTTTTTCTACGTTAAACTACCTGTACGGCTATCACAAGTACTAGTTTAGGTAAATCACATTCTTTCCAATAATAATGTTTAACTGAATAGTATGCGTCTTTATTATTTCGTTGGATATTAGAAGTAAAAATAGTTTAAAAATTTATCGTTATGTAATACCTCAATTTCATTTATTTTAATTCATTAAAGCAATATCACAAAGTGTTTTAGATACCTAAACTTCTTTACAGTTTTCACCAAATATCTCGCGAACTGCTAAAAAGAAAAGGCAAGAATTTAGCATTTTTGAAAAGCGGGTTAAACGACCTTTAAAATGAAGTATCACTCAACCCCCATTTCCATTTAAATTTTTAGAGGTTATGTCCACCCCCGCTAGAGGGTTGATGTAATTTAATTGAAAACCAGCCTACAAAATGTCCCCCTTAAAAATAAGTTTGAGATGTTTTTGCATATTTTTGGAATTTCTATAGGGGCCGAAATATAGAGGGTGGTACGTTTTCAAAATGACACCCTGTATATATATATATATACACTGTGTCCATAAAGTATGGACACAAGCCCGTAATAACGTTATTGTGCATTATTTGACAAAATGCAAAGATATATCGATTAATGTTTTTTATTAGCTATATTTAGATGCTACCATTTTGTTTTTTTCCGTCGACCTTGAATAAGTTATGACGTCATTGGTAATTTTTTTAAATGCCAACCTCATTTTTTTTTTGTGTATTTTGAAAGTCTTTACAATTCTTTATTCGATGATGTAAAAATTTTGGTATGTTACATTAGAAAATTTTTGAGTAATCATTTGTGTCCATAAAGTATGGACACAAGCCCGTAGTAACGTTATTGTGCATTATTTGACAAAATGCAAAGATATGTCGATTAATGTTTTTTGTTAGGTATATTTAGATACTACCATTTTATTTTTTCCGTCGACCTTGAATAAGTTATGACGTCATTGATATTTTTTTTAAATGTCAACCCCACTTTTTCTTTGTGGATTTTGAAAGCTTTTACAATTCTTAATCGATGTTGTAAAAATTTTGGTATGTTACATTAGAAAATTTTTGAGTAAACTGTGTTGTAATTCTAAGTTTTATTTTTGACATTTTCAGTATCAAATTTATAACAAATGCTCAAAATGTTTTCCTTCATTTTGTTGACAAAATCCTAAGCGATGATAAATTCCATTTCGCACATTCTGTAATATTTCGGGAGTGATTAGTCTGGTTTCGTAGATGATGCGTTGTCGTAAAACGTCCAAATTTTCCGGTTGTGTCGCATAGACTTTTATAATGTAACACTAACACCAAAATGTTTAAATCATCGAATAATGGATTGTAAAAGCTTTCAAAATCCATAAAAAAAATGGGGTGGACATTTAAAAACATTATCAATGACGTCATAACTTATTCAAGGTCGACGGAAAAAAACAAAATGGTAGCATCTAAATATAGCTAATAAAAAACATTAATCGATATATCTTTGCATTTTGTCAAATAATGCACAATAACGTTATTACGGGCTTGTGTCCATTATTTATGGACACAGTGTATAATCGAATGCGATTTGGTTTTGTCTATTTCGTTTATTTCTGGTTATAAACTTTTTTTTTATATTATTTATTTCTTTGTATTTTAGCATATTAGTAATGATTTTGGGATTATATCCATTATTTTCTGCTATCATTTCAATAGTGTTTGCTTAATTTAATTCAATTTAATTTAATTATTTAATTTAATAAATATTTGTGAAAAATCATACAATTGTGTTTCTTATATAATTTTACAAAGAATTTTCATCAAGTAAAGTCCACATCAGTTAATTATGTATTCGTGTAGTTACAAATAATTCTTTTTATTGATGAAAATAATTGTCACTGATATAGTCCGTGGTTTGTACCACGAAAAACCGGACTCGTGCTTAATAATTGATGAAAAATGGTAATTTCATAATTACAAGAAATACACGCGCTGTATACGAACAGGTGCCCTCGTTCAACTAATTTCTCCCTTCTGTTTGATTCATATGCTCTTTTTTATGTACCTCGATGAACGCATATTCTCTTGAATGTCTCGACCTCCTCTACAAAATAAACAACCGTACAAGTATATTTCGTAATTTCAAATTAATAATAAATTCCGTTTTGGTTATTTTTATGTGTTCTTAGGATCCACGGCTAATTTAAACGAAACAGAATCAACACCAGCGCATTCTTTGAATTTAAAAATACACACACACACTACGCCTATTATCCACGTTTTTATTTCTTTATAATATTTTAGAAATGTGTTAGACTTATTATAGAATATATTCGAACATGGACGTGGTATTTTGGGAAGCTCTGAAAGCATTTCACTTTGCATGAATTCAAACGTAGATAAATATCAGGTTTCCCTCAAAATGTTTATTACAGGCCGCGTATCGGGGAGGCATGCCGTGTTTTCCTCTAAATAGGTGACTCGAAAGTCGATTTCTTATCATTTATTTATGTATAGTGGCTTTAGGTTAATTCAAATATACGAGGATGATATGATAAAGATGATATGATAAATACCCGTGTTAAGAACAAAAAGTAATTGTTTTGCATTTTAGTAAATTTATTTCTATACATAATCTCCTTGTAGCACTTGTAGT